>JABXNX010000023.1:755468-820803 GCA_014843695.1 Archivesica marissinica | reverse complement strand
ATTGATGTATCATAGCACAGCATAGAAAGGCGAGGCATTGGTGTATCATAGCATAGCATAGAATTGCGAGGTATTGATGAATCATAGCATAGTATGGACTGCCGAGGTATTGAAGAATCATAGCATATCATAGAATGGTGAGGTATTGATGAATCATAGCATAGAATGCCGAGGTATTGTTGTATCATAGCATAGCATAGAATGGCGAGTATTGATGAATCATAGCATAGCATAGAATGGCGAGGTATTGATGAATCATAGCATAGCATAAAATGTCGAGTATTGATGAATCATAGCAGATGAATCATAGCATAGTATAGAATGCCGAGGTATTGATGAATCATAGTATAGCATAGTATAGAATGACAAGGTATTGATGTATTATAGCATAGCATAGTATAGAATGACGAAGTATTGATGTATTATAGCATGGCATAGAATGGCGAGGTATTGATGAATCATAGCATAGCATAGAATGGCGAGTTATTGGTGTATCATAGCATAGCATAGAATGGCGAGGTATTGATGAATCATATCATAACATAGAATGGCGAGGTATGATGAATCATAGCATAGAATACAGAGGTATTGATGAATCATAGCATAGCATAGAATGGCGAGTTTTGATGAATCATATCATAGAATACAGAGGTATTGATGAATCATAGCACAGAATGTCGTGGTATTGATGAATCATAGCATAGCATAGAATGCCGATGTATTGTTGTATCATAGCATAGCATAGAAAGGCGAGGTATTGGTATATCATAGCATAGCATAGAAAGGCGAGGTATTGGTGTATCATAGCATATTATAGAATAGCCAGGTATTAATGTATCATAGCACAGCAGAGAATGGCGATGTATTGGTGTATCATAGCATGGCATAGAATGGCGAGGTAGTGATGAATCATAGCATAGCATAGAATGGCGATGTATTGTTGTATCATAGCATGGTATAGAATGGCGAGGTATTGATGAATCATAGCATATTATAGATTGGTGAGGTATTCATGGATCATAGCATAGCATAGAATGGCGAGGTATTGATGAATCATAGCATATCATAGAGTGGCGAGGTATTGATCTATCATAGCATAGCATAATATATAATAGTGAGGTATTGATGTATCATAGCACAGCATAGAACGGCGAGGTATTGGTGTATCATAGCACAGTATAGAATGACGAGGTATTGATGTATCATAGCATATCATAGCATAGAATGGCGAGGTATTTATGAATCATAGCATAGCATAGAATGGTGAGATATTGATGAATCATAGCATAGAATGTCGAGGTATTGATGTATCATAGCATAGCATAGAATGGTGAGTATTGATGAATCATAGCATAGCATAGAATGGCGAGGTATTGATGAATCATAGCATAGCATAGAATGTCGAGTATTGATGAATCATAGCATAGGATATAATGCCGAGGTATTGATGAATCCTAGCATAGCATAGAATTCCGAGGTATCGATGAATCATAGCATAGCATAGAATAGCGAGGTATTGATGAATCATAGCATAGCATATAACGGTGAGGTATTGATGAATCATAGCATAGAATGCCGAGGTATTGATGTATCATAGCATAGCATATAATGGCGAGTATTGATGAATCATAGCATAGCATAGAATGGCGAGGTATTGATGAATCATAGCATAGAATGGCGAGTATTGATGAATCATAGCATGGTATAGAAAGGCGAGGTAGTGATGTATCATAGCATAGAATAGACTTCCGAGGTATTGATGAATAACATCATAGCATAGACTGGCGAGGTATTAATCTATCATAGCATAGAATAGCAAGGCGATGTATTGTTGAATCATAGCATAGAATAGCAAGGCGATGTATTGTTGAATCATAGCATAGAATAGCAAGGCGATGTATTGTTGAATCATATCATAGTATAGAATGGCGAGGTATTGATGTATCATAGCACAGCATAGAATGGCGAGGTATTGGTGTATCATAGCATAGAACAGACTTCCGAGGTATTGATGAATCATAGCATAGACTGGCGAGGTATTAATCTATCATAGCATAGAATAGCAAGGCGATGTATTGTTGAATCATAGCATTGTATAGAAAGGCGAGGTATTGGTGTATCATATCATATCCTATAATGGCGAGGTATTGATGAATCATAGCATAGTATAGAAAGGCGAGGTATTGATGTATCATAGCATAGAATAGACTTCCGAGGTATTGATGAATCATAGCATAGACTGGCGAGGTATTAATCTATCATAGCATAGAATAGCAAGGCGATGTATTGTTGAATCATAGCATAGTATAGAAAGGCGATGTATTGGTGTATCATATCATAACATATAATGGCGAGGTATTGATGAATCATAGCATAGTATAGATAGGCGAAGTATTGTTGAATCATAGCATAGTATAGATAGGCGAAGTATTGATGATTCATAGCATAGAAATGCGATGTATTGATGTATCATAGCGTAGCACAGCACAGAATGGCGAGGTATTGGAGTATCATATCATAGCATAGAATGACGAGGTATTGATGTATCATAGTATAGTATAGAATGGCGAGGTATTGATGAATCATAGCATAGTATAGAATGGCGAGGTATTGATGAATCATAGTATAGCGTAGTATAGAATGACAAGGTATTGATGTATCATAGCATGGCATAGAATGGCGAGGTATTGATGAATCATAGCATAGCATAGAATGGCGAGGTATTGGTGTATCATAGCATAGCATAGAATGGCGAGGTATTGATGAATCATATCATAACATAGAATGGCGAGGTATTGATCTATCATAGCATAGCATAATATATAATAGTGAGGTATTGATGTATCATAGCATAGCATAGAATGGCGATGTATTGATGTATCATAGCATAGCATAGAATGGCGATGTATTGATGTATCATAGCTTAGCACAGCATAGAATGGCGAGGTATTGACGTATCATATCATAGCATAGAATGAAGAGGTATTGATGTATCATAGTATAGTATAGAATGGCGAGGTATTGATGAATCATAGCATAGTATAGAATGGCGAGGTATTGATGAATCATATTATAGCATAGTATAGAATGACGAGGTATTGATGTATCATAGCATAGCATAGTATAGAATGACGAAGTATTGATGTATCATAGCATGGCATAGAATGGCGAGGTATTGATGAATCATACCATAGCATAGAATGGCGAGGTATTGGTGTATCATAGCATAGTATAGAATGGCGAGGTATTGATGAATCACATCATAGCATAGAATGGCGAGGTATTGATGAATCACATCATAGCATAGAATGGCGAGGTATTGATGAATCACATCATAGCATAGAATGGCGAGGTATTGATCTATCATAGCATAGCATAATATATAATAGTGAGGTATTGATGTATCATAGCACAGCATAGAACGGCGAGGTATTGGTGTATCATAGCACAGTATAGAATGACGAGGTATTGATGTATCATAGCATATCATAGCATAGAATGGCGAGTTATTTATGAATCATAGCATAGCATAGAATGGTGAGATACTGATGAATCATAGCATAGAATGTCGAGGTATTGATGTATCATAGCATAGCATAGAATGGCGAGTATTGATGAATCATAGCATAGCATAGAATGGCGAGGTATTGATGAATCATAGCATAGCATAGAATGTCGAGTATTGATGAATCATAGCATAGGATATAATGCCGAGGTATTGATGATTCCTAGCATAGCATATAATTCCGAGGTATCGATGAATCATAGCATAGCATAGAATGGCGAGGTATTGATGAATCATAGCATATCATAGAATGCCGAGGTATTGATGAATCATAGCATAGCATAGAATGGTGAGGTATTGATGAATCATAGCATAGAATGCCGAGGTATTGATGTATCTTAGCATAGCATAGAATGGCGAGTATTGATGAATCATAGCATCGCATAGAATGGCGAGGTATTGATGAATCATAGCATAGAATGGCGAGTATTGATGAATCATAGCATAGTATAGAAAGGCGAGGTATTGATGTATCATAGCATAGAATAGACTTCCGAGGTATTGATGAATCACATCATAGCATAGACTGGCGAGGTATTAATCTATCATAGCATAGAATAGCAAGGCGATGTATTGTTGAATCATAGCATAGAATAGCAAGGCGATGTATTGTTGAATCATATCATAGTATAGAATGGCGAGGTATTGATGTATCATAGCACAGCATAGAATGGCGAGGTATTGGTGTATCATAGCATAGAATAGACTCCCGAGGTATTGATGAATCATAGCATAGACTGGCGAGGTATTAATCTATCATAGCATAGAATAGCAAGGCGATGTATTGTTGAATCATAGCATAGTATAGAAAGGCGAGGTATTGACGTATCATATCATAGCATAGAATGACGAGGTATTGATGTATCATAGTATAGTATAGAATGGCGACGTATTGATGAATCATAGCATAGTATAGAATGCCGAGGTATTGATGAATCATAGTATAGCATAGTATAGAATGACAAGGTATTGATGTATTGTAGCATAGCATAGTATAGAATGACGAAGTATTGATGTATTATAGCATGGCATAGAATGGCGAGGTATTGATGAATCATAGCATAGCATAGAATGGCGAGTTATTGGTGTATCATAGCATAGCATAGAATGGCGAGGTATTGATGATTCATATCATAACATAGAATGGCGAGGTATGATGAATCATAGCATAGAATACAGAGGTATTGATGAATCATAGCATAGCATAGAATGGCGAGTTTTGATGAATCATATCATAGAATACAGAGGTATTGATGAATCATAGCACAGAATGTCGTGGTATTGATGAATCATAGCATAGCATAGAATGCCGATGTATTGTTGTATCATAGCATAGATAGAAAGGCGAGGTATGGACGTATCATAGCATAGCATAGAAAGGCGAGGTATGGTGTATCATAGCATATTATAGAATAGCGAGGTATTAATCTATCATAGCACAGTAGAGAAGGCGAGGTATTGGTGTATCATAGCATGGCATGAAGGGCGAGGTATTGTGGGTATGATGAATCATAGCATGCATAGAATGGCGATGTATGTGTATCATAGCATGGCATAGAATGGCGAGGGTATTGATGAATCATAGCTATATAGATTGGCGAGGTATCATGCTCATAGCATAGCATAGAATGGCGAGGTATTGATGAATCATAGCATATCATAGAGTGGCGAGGTATTGATCTATCATAGCATAGCATAATATATAATAGTGAGGTATTGATGTATCATAGCACAGCATAGAACGGCGAGGTATTGGTGTATCATAGCATATCATAGCATAGAATGGCGAGGTATTTATGAATCATAGCATAGCATAGAATGGTGAGATATTGATGAATCATAGCATAGAATGTCGAGGTATTGATGTATCATAGCATAGCATAGAATGGCGAGTATTGATGAATCATAGCATAGCATAGAATGGCGAGGTATTGATGAATCATAGCATAGCATAGAATGTCGAGTATTGATGATCTAGCATAGGATAAATGACGAGGTATCGAGGAATTCATAGCATAGCATAGAATGCCGAGGGTATCGATTAATCATAGCATAGCATAGAATGCGAGGTATTGATGAATCATAGCATAGCATAGAACGGTGAGGTATTGATGATAATAGATAGAATGCCGAGTATTAGGTATATAGCATAGCAATAATGGCGTGTATTGAGAATCATAGCATAGCATAGAATGGCGAGGTATGATGAATCATACACAACATAGAATGGCGAGGTATTGACGTATCATATCATAGCATAGAATGACGAGGTATTGATGTATCATATCATAGCATAGTATAGAATGACGAGGTATTGATGTATCATAGCATAACATAGAATGGCGAGGTATTGATGAATCATAGCATGGTGTAGAAAGGCGAGGTATTGATGTATCATAGCATAGCATAGAATGGCGAGGTATTGATGAATCATAGCATGGTGTAGAAAGGCGAGGTATTGATGTATCATAGCATAGCATAGACTGCCGAGGTATTGATGAATCATATCATAGCATAGAATGGCGAGGTATTGATGAATCATATCATAACATAGAATGGCGAAGTATTGTTGAATCATAGCATAGTATAGAAAGGCGATGTATTGTTGAATCATAGCATAGCATAGAATGCCGAGGTATTGGTGTATCATAGCATAGTATAGAAAGGCGAGGTATTGATGTATCATAGTATAGCATAGACTGCCGAGGTATTGATGAATCATAGCATAGAATAGACTTCCGAGCTATTGATGAATTATAGCATAGCATAGAATGGCGAGGTATTGATGTATCATAGCACATCATAGAATGCCGAGGTATTGAAGAATCATAGCATAGCATAGAATGACGAGGTATTGATGTATCATAGCGTAGCAGAGCATAGAATGACGAGGTATTGATGTATCATAGTATAGCATAGCATAGAATGACGAGGTATTGATGTATCATAGCACAGCATAGAATGGCGAGGTATTGGTGTATCATAGCATAACATAGAATGGCGACGTATTGATGAATCATAGCATAGCATAGAATGACGAGGTATTGATGAATCATAGCATAGCATAGAATGACGAGGTATTGATGTATCATAGCATAACATAGAATGGCGAGGTATTGATGAATCATAGCATAGCATAGAATGGCGAGGTATTGATGAATCATAGCATAGTATGGACTGCCGAGGTATTGATGAATCATAGCATAGCATAGAATTGCGAGGTATTGATGAATCATAGCATATTATGGAATGTCGAGGTATTGATGAATCATAGCATAGCATAGAATGGCGAGGTATTGATGAATCATAGCATGGCATAGAATGGCGAGGTATTGATGAATCATAGCATAGCATAGAATGGCGAGGTATTGGTGTATCATAGCATAGTATAGAATGGCGAGGTATTGATGAATCATATCATAGCATAGAGTGGCGAGGTATTGATCTATCATAGCATAGCATAATATATAATAGTGAGGTATTGATGTATCATAGCATAGCATAGAATGGCGAGGTATTGATGTATCATAGCATAGCATAGTATAGAATGACGAAGTATTGATGTATCATAGCATATCATAGCATAGAATGGCGAGGTATTGATGAATCATAGCATAGCATAGAATGGCGAGTATTGATGAATCATAGCATAGCATAGAATGGCGAGGTATTGATGAATCATAGCATAGCATAGAATGTCGAGTATTGATGAATCATAGCATAGGATATAATGCCGAGGTATTGATGAATCCTAGCATAGCATAGAATTACGAGGTATCGATGAATCATAGCATAGCATAGAATGGCGAGGTATTGATTAATCATAGCATAGCATAGAATGCCGAGGTATTGATGAATCATAGCATAGCATAGAACGGTGAGGTATTGATGAATAATAGCATATAATGGCGAGGTATTGATGTATCATAGTATAGCATAGCATAGAATGACGAGGTATTGATGTATCATAGCACAGCATAGAATGGCGAGGTATTGGAGTATCATAGCATAACATAGAATAACGAGGTATTGATGTATCATAGTATAGCATAGCATAGAATGACGAGGTATTGATGAATCATAGCATAGCATAGAATGACGAAGTATTGATGTATCATAGCACAGCATAGAATGGCGAGGTATTGGTGTATCATAGCATAACATAGAATGGCGAGGTATTGATGAAGTATTGATGAATCATAGCATAGCATAGAATGGCGAGGTATTGATGAATCATAGCATAGCATAGAATGGCGAGGTATTGATGAATCATAGCATAGCATAGAATGCCGAGGTATTGATGAATCATAGCATAGCATAGAACGGTGAGGTATTAATGAATAACAGCATAGCATAGAATTACGAGGTATCGATGAATCATAGCATAGCATAGATTGGCGAGGTATTGATTAATCATAGCATAGCATAGAATGCCGAGGTATTGATGAATCATAGCAGAGCATAGAACGGTGAGGTATTGATGAATAATAGCATAGACTGCCGAGGTATTGATGTATCATAGCATAGCATAGTATAGAATGACGAAGTATTGATATATCATAGCATGGCATAGAATGGCGAGGTATTGATGAATCATAGCATGGCATAGAATGGCGAGGTATTGGTTTATCATAGCATAGTATAGAATGGCGAGGTATTGATGAATCATATCATAGCATAGAGTGGCGAGGTATTGATCTATCATAGCATAGCATAATATATAATAGTGAGGTATTGATGTATCATAGCATAGCATAGAATGGCGAGGTATTGATGTATCATAGCATAGCATAGTATAGAATGACGAAATATTGATGTATCATAGCATATCATAGCATAGAATGGCGAGGTATTGATGAATCATAGCATAGTATAGAAAAGCGATGTATTGTTGAATCATAGCATAGCATAGAATGCCGAGGTATTGGTGTATCATAGCACAGCATAGAATGGCGAGGTATTGATGTATCATAGCATAACATAGAATAACGAGGTATTGATGTATCATAGTATAGCATAGCATAGAATGACGAGGTATTGATGAATCATAGCATAGCATAGAATGACGAAGTATTGATGTATCATAGCACAGCATAGAATGGCGAGGTATTGGTGTATCATAGCATAACATAGAATGGCGAGGTATTGATGAATAATAGCATAGCAAAGAATGGCCGAGGTATTGAGAATCATAGCATAGCATAGACTTCCGAGGTATTGATGATTATAGCATAGCATAGAATGGCGAGGTATTGATGTATCATAGCATAGCATAGAATGCCGAGGTATTGATGAATCATAGCATAGCATAGAATGACGAGGTATTGATGTATCATAGCGTAGCAGAGCATAGAATGACGAGGTATTGATGTATCATAGTATAGCATAGCATAGAATGACGAGGTATTGATGTATCATAGCACAGCATAGAATGGCGAGGTATTGGTGTATCATAGCATAACATAGAATGGCGACGTATTGATGAATCATAGCATAGCATAGAATGACGAGGTATTGATGAATCATAGCATAGCATAGAATGGCGAGGTATTGATGAATCATATCATAGCATAGAGTGGCGAGGTATTGATCTATCATAGCATAGCATAATATATAATAGTGAGGTATTGATGTATCATAGCATAGCATAGAATGGCGAGGTATTGATGTATCATAGCATAGCATAGTATAGAATGACGAAGTATTGATGTATCATAGCATAGCATAGAATGGCGAGGTATTGATGAATCATAGCATAGTATAGAATGGCGAGTATTGGAATCATAGCATAGCATAGATGGCGAGGTATTGATGAATCATAGCATAGCATAGAATGTCGAGTATTGATGAATCATAGCATAGGATAGATGCCGAGGTATTGATGAATCATAGCATAGCATAGAATACGAGGTATTGATGAATCATAGCATAGAATGGCGAGGTATTGATTAATCATAGCATAGCATAGAATGCCGAGGTATTGATGAATCATAGCATAGCATAGAACGGTGAGGTATTGATGAATAATAGCATATAATGCCGAGGTATTGATGTATCATAGCATAGCATAGAATGGCGAGTATTGATGCATCATAGCATAGCATAGAATGGCGAGGTATTGATGTATCATAGTATAGCATAGCATAGAATGACGAGGTATTGATGTATCATAGCACAGCATAGAATGGCGAGGTATTGGAGTATCATAGCATAACATAGAATAACGAGGTATTGATGTATCATAGTATAGCATAGCATAGAATGACGAGGTATTGATGAATCATAGCATAGCATAGAATGACGAAGTATTGATGTATCATAGCACAGCATAGAATGGCGAGGTATTGGTGTATCATAGCATAACATAGAATGGCGAGGTATTGATGAATCATAGCATAGCAAAGAATGACGAGGTATTGATGAATCATAGCATAGCATAGAATGACGAGGTATTGATGTATCATAGCATAACATAGAATGGCGAGGTATTGATGAATCATAGCATAGTATGGACTGCCGTGGTATTGATGAATCATAGCATAGCATAGAATGGCGAGGTATTGATGAATCATAGCATAGCATAGAATGGCGAGGTATTGATGAATCATAGCATAGCATAGAATGCCGAGGTATTGATGAATCATAGCATAGCATAGAACGGTGAGGTATTAATGAATAACAGCATAGCATAGAATTACGAGGTATCGATGAATCATAGCATAGCATAGATTGGCGAGGTATTGATTAATCATAGCATAGCATAGAATGCCGAGGTATTGATGAATCATAGCAGAGCATAGAACGGTGAGGTATTGATGAATAATAGCATAGACTGCCGAGGTATTGATGTATCATAGCATAGCATAGAATGGCGAGTATTTATGAATCATAGCATAGTATAGAAAGGCGAGGTATTGATGTATCATAGCATAGAATAGACTGGCGAGGTATTAATCTATCATAGCATAGAATAGCAAGGCGATGTATTGTTGAATAATAGCATTGTATAGAAAGGCGAGGTATTGGTGTATCATATCATAGCATATAATGACGATATATTGATGAATCATAGCATAGTATAGAATGGCGAGGTATTGATGAATAATAGCATAGCATAGAATGCCGAGGTATTGATGAATCATAGCATAATATATAATGACGAGGTATTGATGCATCATAGCATAGCATAGAATGCCGAGGTATTGATGAATCATAGTATAGCATATAATGCCGCGGTATAGCATAGCATAATATATAATAATGAGGTATTGATGTATCATAGAGCAGCATAGAATGGCGAGGTATTGATGCATCATAGCATAGCATAGAATGCCGAGGTATTGATGAATCATAGCATAGCATATAATGCCGAGGTATTGATGAATCATAGCATGGCATATAATGCCGCGGTATAGCATAGCATAATATATAATAATGAGGTATTGATGTATCATAGCGCAGCATAGAATGGCGAGGTATTGATGCATCATAGCATAGCATAGAATGGCGACGTATTGATGTATCATAGCATAGAATGACGAGGTATTGGTGTATCTTAGCATGGCATAGAATGGTGAGGTATTGATGAATCATAGCATAGCATAGAATGGCGAGGTATTGATGCATCATAGCATAGTATAGAATGGCGAGGTATTGACGTATCATTTCGCAGCATAGAATGACGAGGTATTAGTTTAAACAATATTTTATTTCAATGAATATACATAATATAATGATCACAATAAGAAAATACATGTAGGGTTGAGGAGAAAGCAACTTGCTTATATGGTTACCTCTTTCCTACGAATCATTAACAAAACATACCGTTAGAATTAAGCAACAAAATTACTGTCAAATATTGAGTAACTCATTAATTTTAGAATGTGAGAATGTGAGCATAATATATAATAGTGAGGTATTGATATATCATAGCATAGCATAGAATGCCGAGGTAATGATGAATCATAGCATAGCATAGAATGACTAGGTATTGATGTATCATAGCACAGCACAGCATCGAATGACGAGGTATTGATGTAGCATAGTGTAGCACAGCATATAATGGCGAGGTATTGATGAATCATAGCATAGCATAGAATGGCGAGGTATTGGTGTATCATATCATAGCATAGAATGGCGAGGTATTGATGAATCATAGCATAGCATATAATAGCAAGGCGAGGTATTGTTGAATCATAGCATAGTATAGATAGGCGAGGTATTGTTGAATCATAGCATAGTATAGATAGGCGAGGTATTGGTGTACCATATCATAGCATAGAATGACGAGGTACTGATGTATCATAGTATAGTATAGTATAGAAAGGCGAGGTATTGGTGAATCATAGCATAGTATAGATAGGCGAGGTATTGGTGTACCATATCATAGCATAGAATGACGAGGTATTGATGTATCATAGTATAGTATAGCATAGAATGACGAGGTATTGATGAATTATAGCACATTATAGAATGGAGAAGTATTGACGTATCATAGCATAGAATGACGAGGTATTGATGAATTATAGCACATTATAGAATGGAGTAGTATTGACGTATCATAGCATAGAATGACGAGGTATTGATGAATTATAGCACATTATAGAATGGAGAGGTATTGACGTATCATAGCATAGAATGACGAGGTATTGATGTATCATAGCATAGTATAGAATGGCGAGGTATTGATGTATCATAGCGTAGTATAGAATGACGAGGTATTGATGTATCATAGCATAGTATAGAATGACGAGGTATTGATGTATCATAGCGTAGCACAGCATAGAATGGCGAGGTATTGATGAATCATAGCATAGCATAGTATAGAATGACGAAGTATTGCTGTATCATAGCGTAGCACAGCATAGAATGGCGAGGTATTGATGAATCATAGCATAACATAGAATGGCGAGGCATTGATGAATCATAGCATAACATAGAATGGCGAGGCATTGATGAATCATAGCATAACATAGAATGGCGAGGCATTGATGAATCATAGCATAACATAGAATGGCGAGGTATTGATGAATCATAGCATAGTATGGACTGCCGAGGTATTGATGAATCATAGCATAGCATAGAATTGCGAGGTATTGATGAATCATAGCATAGTATGGACTGCCGAGGTATTGATGTATCATAGCGTAGCACAGCATAGAATGACGAGGTATTGATGTATCATAGCGTAGCACAGCATAGAATGGCGAGGTATTGATGAATCATAACATAGAATGGCGAGGTATTGATGTATCATAATATAGCATAGAATGACGAGGTATTGGTGATTCATAGCACAGCATAGAATGGCGAGGTATTGATGAATCATAGCATAACATAGAATGGCGAGGCATTGATGAATAATAGCATAGGATAGAATGCCGAGGTATTAATGAATAATAGCATAGTATGGACTGCCGAGGTATTGATGAATCATAGCATAGCATAGAATTGCGAGGTATTGATGAATCATAGCATAGTATGGAATGCCGAGGTATTGATGAATCATAGCATAGCACAGTATAGAATGACGAGGTATTGATGTATCATAGCATATCATAGCATAGAATGGCGAGGTATTTATGAATCATAGCATAGCATAGAATGGTGAGGTATTGATGAATCATAGCATAGAATGCCGAGCTATTGATGAATCAGAGCATATCATATAAGGCCGATGTATTGATGAATCATAGCTTTGCATAGAATGCCGCAGTATTGATGAATCATAGCATAGCATAGAATGCCGAGGTATTGATGTATCATAGCATAGCATAGAATGCCGTGTTATTGATGAATCATAGCATAGCACAGTATAGAATGACGAGGTATTGATGTATCATAGCATATCATAGCAAAGAATGGCGAGGTATTTATGAATTATAGCATAGCATAGAATGGTGAGGTATTGATGAATCATATCATAGAATGCCGAGGTATAGATGTATCATAGCATAGCACAGAATGGCGAGTATTGATGAATCATAGCATAGCATAGAATGGCGAGGTATTGATGAATCATAGCATAGCATAGAATGTCTGGTATTGATGAATCCTAGCATAGCATAAAATTCCGAGGTATCGATGAATCATAGCATAGCATAGAATGCCGAGGTATTGATGAATCATAACATAGCATAGAATGGCGAGTTTTGATGAATCATAGCATAGAATACAGAGGTATTGATGAATCATAGCATAGCATAGAATGGCGAGTTTTGATGAATCATAGCATAGAATACAGAGGTATTGATGAATCATAGCATAGCACAGAATGTCGTGGTATTGATGAATCATAGCATAGCATAGAATGCCGATGTATTGGTGTATCATAGCATAGTATAGAAAGGCGAGGTATTGTTATATCATAGCATAGCATAGAAAGGCGAGGTATTGGTGTATCATAGCATATTATAGAATAGCGAGGTATTATTGTATCATAGCACAGCAGAGAATGGCGATGTATTGGTGTATCATAGCATAGCATAGAATGGCGAGGTAGTGATGAATCATAGCATAGCATAGAATGGCGAGGTATTGGTGTATCATAGCATGGTATAGAATGGCGAGGTATTGACGAATCATAGCATAGCATAGAATGGTGAGGTATTCATGCATCATAGCATAGCATAGAATGGCGAGGTATTGATGAATCATAGCATACAGTGGCGAGGTATTGATCTATCATAGCATAGCATAATTTATAATAGTGAGGTATTGATGTATCATAGCACAGCATAGAACGGCGAGGTATTGGTGTATCATAGCACAGTATAGAATGACGAGGTATTGATGTATCATAGCATATCATAGCATAGAATGGCGAGGTATTTATGAATCATAGCATAGCATAGAATGGTGAGATATTGATGAATCATAGCATAGAATGTCGAGGTATTGATGTATCATAGCATAGCATAGAATGGCGAGTATTGATGAATCATAGCATAGCATAGAATGGCGAGGTATTGATGAATCATAGCATAGCATAGAATGTCGAGTATTGATGAATCATAGCATAGGATATAATGCCGAGATATTGATGATTCCTAGCATAGCATATAATTCCGAGGTATCGATGAATCATAGCATAGCATAGAATGGCGAGGTATTGATGAATCATAGCATATCATAGAATGCCGAGGTATTGATGAATCATAGCATAGCATAGAATGGTGAGGTATTGATGAATCATAGCATAGAATGCCGAGGTATTGATGTATCTTAGCATAGCATAGAATGGCGAGTATTGATGAATCATAGCATCGCATAGAATGGCGAGGTATTGATGAATCATAGCATAGAATGGCGAGTATTGATGAATCATAGCATAGTATAGAAAGGCGAGGTATTGATGTATCATAGCATAGAATAGACTTCCGAGGTATTGATGAATCACATCATAGCATAGACTGGCGAGGTATTAATCTATCATAGCATAGAATAGCAAGGCGATGTATTGTTGAATCATAGCATAGAATAGCAAGGCGATGTATTGTTGAATCATATCATAGTATAGAATGGCGAGGTATTGATGTATCATAGCACAGCATAGAATGGCGAGGTATTGGTGTATCATAGCATAGAATAGACTCCCGAGGTATTGATGAATCATAGCATAGACTGGCGAGGTATTAATCTATCATAGCATAGAATAGCAAGGCGATGTATTGTTGAATCATAGCATAGTATAGAAAGGCGAGGTATTGACGTATCATATCATAGCATAGAATGACGAGGTATTGATGTATCATAGTATAGTATAGAATGGCGAGGTAGTGATGAATCATAGCATAGTATAGAATGCCGAGGTATTGATGAATCATAGTATAGCATAGTATAGAATGACAAGGTATTGATGTATTATAGCATAGCATAGTATAGAATGACGAAGTATTGATGTATTATAGCATGGCATAGAATGGCGAGGTATTGATGAATCATAGCATAGCATAGAATGGCGAGTTATTGGTGTATCATAGCATAGCATAGAATGGCGAGGTATTGATGAATCATATCATAACATAGAATGGCGAGGTATGATGAATCATAGCATAGAATACAGAGGTATTGATGAATCATAGCATAGCATAGAATGGCGAGTTTTGATGAATCATATCATAGAATACAGAGGTATTGATGAATCATAGCACAGAATGTCGTGGTATTGATGAATCATAGCATAGCATAGAATGCCGATGTATTGTTGTATCATAGCATAGCATAGAAAGGCGAGGTATTGGTATATCATAGCATAGCATAGAAAGGCGAGGTATTGGTGTATCATAGCATATTATAGAATAGCCAGGTATTAATGTATCATAGCACAGCAGAGAATGGCGATGTATTGGTGTATCATAGCATGGCATAGAATGGCGAGGTAGTGATGAATCATAGCATAGCATAGAATGGCGATGTATTGTTGTATCATAGCATGGTATAGAATGGCGAGGTATTGATGAATCATAGCATATTATAGATTGGTGAGGTATTCATGGATCATAGCATAGCATAGAATGGCGAGGTATTGATGAATCATAGCATATCATAGAGTGGCGAGGTATTGATCTATCATAGCATAGCATAATATATAATAGTGAGGTATTGATGTATCATAGCACAGCATAGAACGGCGAGGTATTGGTGTATCATAGCACAGTATAGAATGACGAGGTATTGATGTATCATAGCATATCATAGCATAGAATGGCGAGGTATTTATGAATCATAGCATAGCATAGAATGGTGAGATATTGATGAATCATAGCATAGAATGTCGAGGTATTGATGTATCATAGCATAGCATAGAATGGTGAGTATTGATGAATCATAGCATAGCATAGAATGGCGAGGTATTGATGAATCATAGCATAGCATAGAATGTCGAGTATTGATGAATCATAGCATAGGATATAATGCCGAGGTATTGATGAATCCTAGCATAGCATAGAATTCCGAGGTATCGATGAATCATAGCATAGCATAGAATAGCGAGGTATTGATGAATCATAGCATAGCATATAACGGTGAGGTATTGATGAATCATAGCATAGAATGCCGAGGTATTGATGTATCATAGCATAGCATATAATGGCGAGTATTGATGAATCATAGCATAGCATAGAATGGCGAGGTATTGATGAATCATAGCATAGAATGGCGAGTATTGATGAATCATAGCATGGTATAGAAAGGCGAGGTAGTGATGTATCATAGCATAGAATAGACTTCCGAGGTATTGATGAATAACATCATAGCATAGACTGGCGAGGTATTAATCTATCATAGCATAGAATAGCAAGGCGATGTATTGTTGAATCATAGCATAGAATAGCAAGGCGATGTATTGTTGAATCATAGCATAGAATAGCAAGGCGATGTATTGTTGAATCATATCATAGTATAGAATGGCGAGGTATTGATGTATCATAGCACAGCATAGAATGGCGAGGTATTGGTGTATCATAGCATAGAACAGACTTCCGAGGTATTGATGAATCATAGCATAGACTGGCGAGGTATTAATCTATCATAGCATAGAATAGCAAGGCGATGTATTGTTGAATCATAGCATTGTATAGAAAGGCGAGGTATTGGTGTATCATATCATATCCTATAATGGCGAGGTATTGATGAATCATAGCATAGTATAGAAAGGCGAGGTATTGATGTATCATAGCATAGAATAGACTTCCGAGGTATTGATGAATCATAGCATAGACTGGCGAGGTATTAATCTATCATAGCATAGAATAGCAAGGCGATGTATTGTTGAATCATAGCATAGTATAGAAAGGCGATGTATTGGTGTATCATATCATAACATATAATGGCGAGGTATTGATGAATCATAGCATAGTATAGATAGGCGAAGTATTGTTGAATCATAGCATAGTATAGATAGGCGAAGTATTGATGATTCATAGCATAGAAATGCGATGTATTGATGTATCATAGCGTAGCACAGCACAGAATGGCGAGGTATTGGAGTATCATATCATAGCATAGAATGACGAGGTATTGATGTATCATAGTATAGTATAGAATGGCGAGGTATTGATGAATCATAGCATAGTATAGAATGGCGAGGTATTGATGAATCATAGTATAGCGTAGTATAGAATGACAAGGTATTGATGTATCATAGCATGGCATAGAATGGCGAGGTATTGATGAATCATAGCATAGCATAGAATGGCGAGGTATTGGTGTATCATAGCATAGCATAGAATGGCGAGGTATTGATGAATCATATCATAACATAGAATGGCGAGGTATTGATCTATCATAGCATAGCATAATATATAATAGTGAGGTATTGATGTATCATAGCATAGCATAGAATGGCGATGTATTGATGTATCATAGCATAGCATAGAATGGCGATGTATTGATGTATCATAGCTTAGCACAGCATAGAATGGCGAGGTATTGACGTATCATATCATAGCATAGAATGAAGAGGTATTGATGTATCATAGTATAGTATAGAATGGCGAGGTATTGATGAATCATAGCATAGTATAGAATGGCGAGGTATTGATGAATCATATTATAGCATAGTATAGAATGACGAGGTATTGATGTATCATAGCATAGCATAGTATAGAATGACGAAGTATTGATGTATCATAGCATGGCATAGAATGGCGAGGTATTGATGAATCATACCATAGCATAGAATGGCGAGGTATTGGTGTATCATAGCATAGTATAGAATGGCGAGGTATTGATGAATCACATCATAGCATAGAATGGCGAGGTATTGATGAATCACATCATAGCATAGAATGGCGAGGTATTGATGAATCACATCATAGCATAGAATGGCGAGGTATTGATCTATCATAGCATAGCATAATATATAATAGTGAGGTATTGATGTATCATAGCACAGCATAGAACGGCGAGGTATTGGTGTATCATAGCACAGTATAGAATGACGAGGTATTGATGTATCATAGCATATCATAGCATAGAATGGCGAGTTATTTATGAATCATAGCATAGCATAGAATGGTGAGATACTGATGAATCATAGCATAGAATGTCGAGGTATTGATGTATCATAGCATAGCATAGAATGGCGAGTATTGATGAATCATAGCATAGCATAGAATGGCGAGGTATTGATGAATCATAGCATAGCATAGAATGTCGAGTATTGATGAATCATAGCATAGGATATAATGCCGAGGTATTGATGATTCCTAGCATAGCATATAATTCCGAGGTATCGATGAATCATAGCATAGCATAGAATGGCGAGGTATTGATGAATCATAGCATATCATAGAATGCCGAGGTATTGATGAATCATAGCATAGCATAGAATGGTGAGGTATTGATGAATCATAGCATAGAATGCCGAGGTATTGATGTATCTTAGCATAGCATAGAATGGCGAGTATTGATGAATCATAGCATCGCATAGAATGGCGAGGTATTGATGAATCATAGCATAGAATGGCGAGTATTGATGAATCATAGCATAGTATAGAAAGGCGAGGTATTGATGTATCATAGCATAGAATAGACTTCCGAGGTATTGATGAATCACATCATAGCATAGACTGGCGAGGTATTAATCTATCATAGCATAGAATAGCAAGGCGATGTATTGTTGAATCATAGCATAGAATAGCAAGGCGATGTATTGTTGAATCATATCATAGTATAGAATGGCGAGGTATTGATGTATCATAGCACAGCATAGAATGGCGAGGTATTGGTGTATCATAGCATAGAATAGACTCCCGAGGTATTGATGAATCATAGCATAGACTGGCGAGGTATTAATCTATCATAGCATAGAATAGCAAGGCGATGTATTGTTGAATCATAGCATAGTATAGAAAGGCGAGGTATTGACGTATCATATCATAGCATAGAATGACGAGGTATTGATGTATCATAGTATAGTATAGAATGGCGACGTATTGATGAATCATAGCATAGTATAGAATGCCGAGGTATTGATGAATCATAGTATAGCATAGTATAGAATGACAAGGTATTGATGTATTGTAGCATAGCATAGTATAGAATGACGAAGTATTGATGTATTATAGCATGGCATAGAATGGCGAGGTATTGATGAATCATAGCATAGCATAGAATGGCGAGTTATTGGTGTATCATAGCATAGCATAGAATGGCGAGGTATTGATGATTCATATCATAACATAGAATGGCGAGGTATGATGAATCATAGCATAGAATACAGAGGTATTGATGAATCATAGCATAGCATAGAATGGCGAGTTTTGATGAATCATATCATAGAATACAGAGGTATTGATGAATCATAGCACAGAATGTCGTGGTATTGATGAATCATAGCATAGCATAGAATGCCGATGTATTGTTGTATCATAGCATAGTATAGAAAGGCGAGGTATTGGTATATCATAGCATAGCATAGAAAGGCGAGGTATTGGTGTATCATAGCATATTATAGAATAGCCAGGTATTAATCTATCATAGCACAGCAGAGAATGGCGATGTATTGGTGTATCATAGCATGGCATAGAATGGCGAGGTAGTGATGAATCATAGCATAGCATAGAATGGCGATGTATTGTTGTATCATAGCATGGTATAGAATGGCGAGGTATTGATGAATCATAGCATATTATAGATTGGTGAGGTATTCATGCATCATAGCATAGCATAGAATGGCGAGGTATTGATGAATCATAGCATATCATAGAGTGGCGAGGTATTGATCTATCATAGCATAGCATAATATATAATAGTGAGGTATTGATGTATCATAGCACAGCATAGAACGGCGAGGTATTGGTGTATCATAGCATATCATAGCATAGAATGGCGAGGTATTTATGAATCATAGCATAGCATAGAATGGTGAGATATTGATGAATCATAGCATAGAATGTCGAGGTATTGATGTATCATAGCATAGCATAGAATGGCGAGTATTGATGAATCATAGCATAGCATAGAATGGCGAGGTATTGATGAATCATAGCATAGCATAGAATGTCGAGTATTGATGAATCATAGCATAGGATATAATGCCGAGGTATTGATGAATTCTAGCATAGCATAGAATGCCGAGGTATCGATGAATCATAGCATAGCATAGAATAGCGAGGTATTGATGAATCATAGCATAGCATATAACGGTGAGGTATTGATGAATCATAGCATAGAATGCCGAGGTATTTATGTATCATAGCATAGCATATAATGGCGAGTATTGATGAATCATAGCATAGCATAGAATGGCGAGGTATTGATGAATCATAGCATAGAATGGCGAGTATTGATGAATCATAGCATGGTATAGAAAGGCGAGGTAGTGATGTATCATAGCATAGAATAGACTTCCGAGGTATTGATGAATAACATCATAGCATAGACTGGCGAGGTATTAATCTATCATAGCATAGAATAGCAAGGCGATGTATTGTTGAATCATAGCATAGAATAGCAAGGCGATGTATTGTTGAATCATATCATAGTATAGAATGGCGAGGTATTGATGTATCATAGCACAGCATAGAATGGCGAGGTATTGGTGTATCATAGCATAGAACAGACTTCCGAGGTATTGATGAATCATAGCATAGACTGGCGAGGTATTAATCTATCATAGCATAGAATAGCAAGGCGATGTATTGTTGAATCATAGCATTGTATAGAAAGGCGAGGTATTGGTGTATCATATCATATCCTATAATGGCGAGGTATTGATGAATCATAGCATAGTATAGAAAGGCGAGGTATTGATGTATCATAGCATAGAATAGACTTCCGAGGTATTGATGAATCATAGCATAGACTGGCGAGGTATTAATCTATCATAGCATAGAATAGCAAGGCGATGTATTGTGAATCATAGCATAGTATAGAAAGGCGATGTATTGTGTATCATATCATAACAATAATGGCGAGGTATTGATGAATCATAGCATAGTATAGATAGGCGAAGTATTGTTGAATCATAGCATAGTATAGATAGGCGAAGTATTGATGATTCATAGCATAGAAATGCGATGTATTGATGTATCATAGCGTAGCACAGCACAGAATGGCGAGGTATTGGAGTATCATACATAGCATAGAATGACGAGGTATTGATGAATCATAGTATAGTATAGAATGGCGAGGTATTGATGAATCATAGCATAGTATAGAATGGCGAGGTATTGATGAATCATAGTATAGCGTAGTATAGAATGACAAGGTATTGATGTATCATAGCATGGCATATAATGGCGAGGTATTGATGAATCATAGCATAGCATAGAATGGCGAGGTATTGGTGTATCATAGCATAGTATAGAATGGCGAGGTATTGGTGTATCATAGCATAGCATAGAATGGCGAGGTATTGATGAATCATATCATAACATAGAATGGCGAGGTATTGATGTATCATAGCACAGCATAGAATGGCGAGGTATTGATGAATCATACATAACATAGAATGGCGAGGTATTGATCAATCATAGCATAGCAAAAATAACGAGGTATTCATGAATCATAGCATAGCATAGAATGACGAGTATTGATGTATCATAGCATAGCATAGAATGGCGATGTATTGATGTATCATAGCTTAGCACAGCATAGAATGGCGAGGTATTGACGTATCATATCATAGCATAGAAAGAAGAGGTATTGATGTATAATAGTATAGTATAGAATGGCGAGGTATTGATGAATCATAGCATAGTATAGAATGGCGAGGTATTGATGAATCATATTATAGCATAGTATAGAATGACGAGGTATTGATGTATCATAGCATAGCATAGTATAGAATGACGAAGTATTGATGAATCACATCATAGCATAGAATGGCGAGGTATTGATGAATCACACCATAGCATAGAATGGCGAGGTATTGATGAATCACATCATAGCATAGAATGGCGAGGTATTGATCTACATAGCATAGCATAATATATAATAGTGAGGATTGAGTACATAGAATAGCATAGAATGTCGAGGTATATGTATCATATCATAGCATTAAATGATGAGGATCATGTATCATAGCATAGCATAGTATAGAATGACGAAGTATTGATGTATCATAGCATATCATAGCATAGAATGGCGAGGATGATGAACACATCATAGCATATAAGGCGAGGACTGATCAATCATAGCATAGAATACAGAGGTATTGATTATCATAGCATAGCAAAAATGCCGAGGTATTGATGAATCATATAATAGCATAGAATTACGAGGTATCGATGAATCATAGAATAGCATAGAATGACGAAGTATTGATTAATCATAGCATAACATAGAATGCCGAGGTATTGATGAATCATAGCATAGCATAGAACGATGAAGTATTGATGAATAATAGCATAGAATGCCGAGTATTGATGTATCATAGCATAGCATAGAATTGCGAGTACTGATGAATCATACAAGCATAGAATGACGAGGTAATGATGAATCATAGCATAACATAGAATGACGAGGTATTGATGAATCATAGCATAGAATAGACTTCCGAGGTATTGATGAATTATAGCATAGCATAAAATGGCGAGGTATTGATGTAACATAGCACATCATAGAATGCCGAGGTATTGATGAATCATAGCATAGCATAGACTGCCGAGGTATTGATGAATCATAGCATAGCATAGAATGACGAAGTATTGATGTATCATAGCACAGCATAGAATGGCGAGGTATTGGTGTATCATAGCATAACATAGAATGGCGAGGTATTGATGAATCATAGCATAGCAAAGAATGACGAGGTATTGATGAATCATAGCATAGCATAGAATGACGAGGTATTGATGTATCATAGCATAACATAGAATGGCGAGGTATTGATGAATCATAGCATAGTATGGACTGCCGTGGTATTGATGAATCATAGCATAGCATAGAATGGCGAGGTATTGATGAATCATAGCATAGCATACTATCATAGCATAGCATAATATATAATAGTGAGGTATTGATGTATCATAGCATAGCATAGAATGGAGAGGTATTGACGTATCATATCATAGCATAGAATGACGAGGTATTGATGTATCATAGTATAGTATAGAATGGCGAGGTATTGATGAATCATAGCATAGTATAGAATGGCGAGGTATTGATGAATCATAGGATAGCATAGTATAGAATGACGAGGTATTGATGTATCATACCATAGCATAGTATAGAATGACGAAGTATTGATGTATCATAGCATGGCATAGAATGGCGAGGTATTGATGAATCATAGCATAGCATAGAATGGCGAGGTATTGGTGTATCATAGCATAGTATAGAATGGCGAGGTATTGATGAATCATATCATAGCATAGAGTGGCGAGGTACTGATCTATCATAGCATAGCATAATATATAATAGTGAGGTATTGATGTATCATAGCATAGCATAGAATGGCGAGGTATTGATGTATCATAGCATAGCATAGTATAGAATGACGAAGTATTGATGTATCATAGCATATCATAGCATAGAATGGCGAGGTATTGATGAATCATAGCATAGTATAAAATGGCGAGTATTGATGAATCATAGCATAGCATAGAATGGCGAGGTATTGATGAATCATAGCATAGCATAGAATGTCGAGTATTGATGAATCATAGCATAGGATATAATGCCGAGGTATTGATGAACGAGGTATTGATGAATCATAGCATAGCATAGAATGACGAGGTATTGATGTATCATAGCATAACATAGAATGGCGAGGTATTGATGAATCATACCATAGCATAGAATGGCGAGGTATTGATGAATCATAGCATAATATGGACTGCCGAGGTATTGATGAATCATAGCATAGCATAGAATTGCGAGGTATTGATGAATCATAGCATATTATGGAATGTCGAGGTATTGATGAATCATAGCATAGCATAGAATGGCGAGGTATTGATGAATCATAGCATGGCATAGAATGGCGAGGTATTGATGAATCATAGCATAGCATAGAATGGCGAGGTATTGGTGTATCATAGCATAGTATAGAATGGCGAGGTATTGATGAATCATATCATAGCATAGAGTGGCGAGGTATTGATCTATCATAGCATAGCATAATATATAATAGTGAGGTATTGATGTATCATAGCATAGCATAGAATGGCGAGGTATTGATGTATCATAGCATAGCATAGTATAGAATGACGAAGTATTGATGTATCATAGCATATCATAGCATAGAATGGCGAGGTATTGATGAATCATAGCATAGCATAAAATGGCGAGTATTGATGAATCATAGCATAGCATAGAATGGCGAGGTATTGATGAATCATAGCATAGCATAGAATGTCGAGTATTGATGAATCATAGCATAGGATATAATGCCGAGGTATTGATGAATCCTAGCATAGCATAGAATTACGAGGTATCGATGAATCATAGCATAGCATAGAATGGCGAGGTATTGATTAATCATAGCATAGCATAGAATGCCGAGGTATTGATGAATCATAGCATAGCATAGAACGGTGAGGTATTGATGAATAATAGCATATAATGCCGAGGTATTGATGTATCATAGCATAGCATAGAATGGCGAGTATTGATGCATCATAGCATAGCATAGAATGACGAGGTATTGATGAATCATAGCACAACATAGAATGGCGAGGTATTGACGTATCATATCATAGCATAGAATGACGAGGTATTGATGTATCATATCATAGCATAGTATAGAATGACGAGGTATTGATGTATCATAGCTTAACATAGAATGGCGAGGTATTGATGAATCATAGCATGGTGTAGAAAGGCGAGGTATTGATGTATCATAGCATAGCATAGACTGCCGAGGTATTGATGAATCATATCATAGCATAGAATGGCGAGGTATTGATGAATCATATCATAACATAGAATGGCGATGTATTGTTGAATCATAGCATAGTATAGAAAGGCGATGTATTGTTGAATCATAGCATAGCATAGAATGCCGAGGTATTGGTGTATCATAGCATAGTATAGAAAGGCGAGGTATTGATGTATCATAGTATAGCATAGACTGCCGAGGTATTGATGAATCATAGCATAGAATAGACTTCCGAGCTATTGATGAATTATAGCATAGCATAGAATGGCGAGGTATTGATGTATCATAGCACATCATAGAATGCCGAGGTATTGAAGAATCATAGCATAGCATAGAATGACGAGGTATTGATGTATCATAGCGTAGCAGAGCATAGAATGACGAGGTATTGATGTATCATAGTATAGCATAGCATAGAATGACGAGGTATTGATGTATCATAGCACAGCATAGAATGGCGAGGTATTGGTGTATCATAGCATAACATAGAATGGCGACGTATTGATGAATCATAGCATAGCATAGAATGACGAGGTATTGATGAATCATAGCATAGCATAGAATGACGAGGTATTGATGTATCATAGCATAACATAGAATGGCGAGGTATTGATGAATCATAGCATAGCATAGAATGGCGAGGTATTGATGAATCATAGCATAGTATGGACTGCCGAGGTATTGATGAATCATAGCATAGCATAGAATTGCGAGGTATTGATGAATCATAGCATATTATGGAATGTCGAGGTATTGATGAATCATAGCATAGCATAGAATGGCGAGGTATTGATGAATCATAGCATATTATGGACTGTCGAGGTATTGATGAATCATAGCATAGCATAGAATGGCGAGGTATGGATGAATCATAGCATAGTATGGACTGCCGAGGTATTGATGAATCATAGCTTAGCATAGAATTGCGAGGTATTGATGAATCATAGCATAGTATGGACTTCCGAGGTATTGATGAACCATAGCATAGCATATAATGGCGGTGTATTGATGAATCATAGCATAGAATGGCGAGGTATTGATGAATCATAGCATATCATATAATGGCGAGTATTGATGAATCATAGCATAGGATAGAATGCCGAGGTATTGATGAATCCTAGCATAGCATAGAATTCCGAGGTATTGATGAATCATAGCATAGCATAGAATGCCGAGGTATTGATAAATCATAGCATAGAATAGACTTCCGAGATATTGATGAATCATAGCATAGCATAGAATGCCGAGGTATTGATGAATCATAGCATAGCATAGAATGGTGAGGTATTGGTGTATCATAGCATGGCATAGAATGGCGAGGTATTGATGAATCATAGCATAGCATAGAATGGCGAGGTATTGGTGTATCATAGCATAGAATGGCGATGTATTGATGAATCATAGCATATCATAGAGTGGCGAGTTATTGATCTATCATAGCATAGCTTAATATATAATAGTGAGGTCTTGATGTATCATAGCATAGCTTAATATATAATAGTAAGGTATTGGTGTATCATAGCACAGCATAGAATGGCGAGGTATTGGTGTATCATAGCATAGCATAGAATTGCGAGGTATTGATGAATCATAGCATATCATAGAATGGCGATGTATTGATGAATCATAGCATAGAATGGCGAGGTATTGATGAATCATAGCATATCATATAATGGCGAGTATTGATGAATCATAGCATAGGATAGAATGCCGAGGTATTGATGAATCCTAGCATAGCATAGAATTCCGAGGTATCGATGAATCATAGCATAGCATAGAATGGCGAGGTATTGATGAATCATAGCATAGAATGCCGAGGTATTGATGAATCATAGCATGGTATAGAAAGGCGAGGTATTGATGTATCATAGCAGAGCATAGACTGCCGAGGTATTGATGAATCATAGCATAGCATAGAATGTCGTGGTATTGATGAATCATAGCATATCATAGAATGCCGAGGTATTGGTGTATCATAGCATAGTATAGAAAGGCGAGGTATTGGTATATCATAGCATAGCATAGAAAGGCGAGGTATTGGTGTATCATAGCATATTATAGAATAGCTAGGTATTAATGTATCATAGAACAGCAGAGAATGGCGAGGTATTGGTGTATCATAGCATGGCATAGAATGGCGATGTATTGATGAATCATAGCATATCATAGAGTGGCGAGGTATTGATCTATCATAGCATAGCATAATTTATAATAGTGAGGTATTGATGTATCATAGCACAGCATAGAAAGGCGAGGTATTGGTGTATCGTAGCATAGTATAGAATGATAAGGTATTGATGAATCATATCATAACATTGAATGACGAGGTATTGATGTATCATAGCATTGCATAGTATAGAATGACGAGGTATTGATGTATCATAGCATATCATAGCATAGAATGGCGAGGTATTGAAGAATCATAGCATATCATAGAATTGTGAGGTATTGATGAATCATAGCATAGAAAGGCGAGGTATTGATGTATCATAGCATAGCATAGACTGCCGAGATATTGATTAATCATAGCATAGAATAGACTTCCGAGGTATTGATGAATCATAGTATAGCATAGAATGCCGAGGTATTGGTGTATCATAGCATAGTATAGAAAGGCGAGGTATTGGTATATCATAGCATAGCATAGAATAGCGAGGTATTAATGTATCATAGCACATCAGAGAATGGCGACGTATTGGTGTATCATAGCATGGCATAGAATGGCGAGGTATTGATGAATCATAGCATAGCATAGAATGGTGAGGTATTCATGCATCATAGCATAGCATAGAATGGCGAGGTATTGATGAATCCTAGCATATTATAGAGTGGCGCGGTATTGATCTATCATAGCATAGCTTAATATATAATAGTGAGGTATTGATGTATCCTAGCACAGCATAGAAAGGCGAGGTATTGGTGTATCATAGCATAGCATAGAATTGCGAGGTATTGATGAAACATAGCATAGTATGGACTGCCGAGGTATTGATGAATCATAGCATAGCATAGAATGGCGATGTATTGATGAATCATAGCATAGAATGGCGAGGTATTGATGAATCATAGCATATCATATAATGGCGAGTATTGATGAATCATAGCATAGGATAGAATGCCGAGGTATTGATGAATCCTAGCATAGCATAGAATTCCGAGGTATCGATGAATCATAGCATAGCATAGAATGGCGAGGTATTGATGAATCATAGCATAGCATAGAATGCCGAGGTATTGATGAATCATAGCATAGCATAGAATGCCGAGGTATTGGTGTATCATAGCATGGTATAGAAATGCTAGGTATTGATGTATCATAGCATAGCATAGACTGTCGAGGTATTGATGAATCATAGCATAGATTAGACTTCCGAGGTATTGATGAATCATAGCATAGTATATAATGCCGAGGTATTGATGAATCATAGCATAGCATAGAAGCCGAGGTATTGATGTATCATAGCATAGAATGACGAGGTATTGATGTATCATAGCATAGCATAGAATGGCGATGTATTGAAGAATCATAGCATATCATATATGGCGAGGTATTGATCTATCATAGCATAGCATATAATAGTGAGGTATTGATGTATCATAGCACAGCATAGAATGGCGAGGTATTGATGTATCATAGCATAGCATAGAATTCCGAGGTATTGATGAATCATAGCATATCATAGAATTGCGATGTATTGATGAATCATAGCATAGAATGGACCCGAGGTATTGATGAATCAACTAGCACATCATATAATGACGAGTATTGATGAATCATAGCATAGCACAGCATAGAATGCCGAGGTATTGATGAATCATAACATAGAATTCCGAGGTATCGATGAATCATAACATAGCATAGAATGACGAGGTATTGATGAATCATAGCACAGCATAGAATGCCGAGGTATTGATGAATCATAGCATAACATAGAAAGGCGAGGCATTGATGAATAATAGCATAGCATAGAATGCCGAGGTATTAATGAATAATAGCATAGCATAGAATGCCGAGGTATTGATGAATCATAGCATAGCATATAATTCCGAGGTATTGATGAATCATAGCATAGTATAGAAAGCCGAGGTATTGATAAATCATAGCATAGCACAATAGAAAGACGAGGTATTGATGTATCATAGCATATCATACATAGAATAGCGAGGTATTAATGAATCATAGAACAGCATAGAATGGCGAGGTATTGATGAATCATAGCATATAATGCCGAGCTATTGATGAATCATAGCATATCATATAATGCCGATGTATTGATCAATCATAGCATAGCATATAATACCGAAGTATTGATGAATCATAGCACAGCATAGAAAGCCGAGGTATTGATGTATCATAGCATAGCATACAATGACAAGTTATTGATGAATCATAGCATAGCACAGTATAGAATGACGAGGTATTGATGTATCATAGCATATCATAGCAAAGAATGGCGAGGTATTTAAGAATCATAGCATATCATAGAATGGTGAGGTATTGATGAATCATATCATAGAATGCCGAGGTATAGATGTATCATAGCATAGCATAGAATGGCGAGTATTGATGAATCATAGCATAGCATAGAATGGCGAGGTATTGATGAATCATAGCATAGCATAAAATGTCTAGTATTGATGAATCATAGCATAGCATAAAATTCCGAGGTATCGATGAATCATAGCATAGCATAGAATTCCGAGGTATCGATGAATCATAACAAGCATAGAATGGCGAGTATTGATGAATCATAGCATAGAATACAGAGCTATTGATGAATCATAGCATAGCATAGAACGGCGAGTATTGATGAATCATAGCATAGAATACAGAGGTATTGATGAATCATAGCATAGCACAGAATGTCGAGTATTGATGAATCATAGCATAGCATAGAATGGCGAGGTATTGATGAATCATAGCATAGCATAGAATGGCGAGGTATTGTTAAATCATAGCATAGCATAGAAAGGCGAGGTATTGATGTATCATAGCATACATAGAATGGCGAGGTATTATTGAATCATAGCATATCATATAATGGCGAGTATTGATGAATCATAGCATAGCATAGAATGCCGAGGTATTGATGAATCATAGCATAGCATAGAATTCCGAGGTATCGATGAATCATAGCATAGCATAGAATGGCGAGGTATTGATGAATCATAGCATAGCATAGAATGCCGAGGTATTGATGAATCATAGCATGGCATAGAAAGGCGAGGTATTGATGAATCATAGCATAGCATAGACTGCCGAGGTATTGATGAATCATAGCATAGCATAGAATGTGAGGTATTGATGAATCATAGCATATCATAGAATGCCGAGGTATTGGTGTATCATAGCATAGTATAGAAAGGCGAGGTATTGATATATCATAGCATATCATAGAAAGGCGAGGTATTGATCTATCATAGCATACTAATATATAATAGCTAGGTATTAATGTATCATAGAACAGCATAGAAAGGCGAGGTATTGGTGTATCATAGCATAGCATAGAATGCAGGTATTATGAATCATAGCAAGAGATGCCGAGGTATTGATGAATCATAGCATAGCATAGAATGGCGATGTATTGATGAATCATAGCATATCATAGAGTGGCGAGGTATTGATCTATCATAGCATAGCATAATTTATAATAGTGAGGTATTGATGTATCATAGCACAGCATAGAAAGGCGAGGTATTGGTGTATCGTAGCATAGTATAGAATGATAAGGTATTGATGAATCATATCATAACATTGAATGACGAGGTATTGATGTATCATAGCATTGCATAGTATAGAATGACGAGGTATTGATGTATCATAGCATATCATAGCATAGAATGGCGAGGTATTGAAGAATCATAGCATATCATAGAATTGTGAGGTATTGATGAATCATAGCATAGAAAGGCGAGGTATTGATGTATCATAGCATAGCATAGACTGCCGAGATATTGATTAATCATAGCATAGAATAGACTTCCGAGGTATTGATGAATCATAGTATAGCATAGAATGCCGAGGTATTGGTGTATCATAGCATAGTATAGAAAGGCGAGGTATTGGTATATCATAGCATAGCATAGAATAGCGAGGTATTAATGAATCATAGCACATCATAGAATGGCGACGTATTGGTGTATCATAGCATGGCATAGAATGGCGAGGTATTGATGAATCATAGCATAGCATAGAATGGTGAGGTATTCATGCATCATAGCATAGCATAGAATGGCGAGGTATTGATGAATCATAGCATATCATAGAGTGGCGAGGTATTGATCTATCATAGCATAGCTTAATATATAATAGTGAGGTATTGATGTATCATAGCACAGCATAGAAAGGCGAGGCATTGGTGTATCATAGCATAGCATAGAATTGCGAGGTATTGATGAAACATAGCATAGTATGGACTGCCGAGGTATTGAAGAATCATAGCATATCATAGAATGGCGATGTATTGATGAATCATAGCATAGAATGGCGAGGTATTGATGAATCATAGCATATCATATAATGGCGAGTATTGATGAATCATAGCATAGGATAGAATGCCGAGGTATTGATGAATCCTAGCATAGCATAGAATTCCGAGGTATCGATGAATCATAGCATAGCATAGAATGGCGAGGTATTGATGAATCATAGCATAGCATAGAATGCCGAGGTATTGATGAATCATAGCATAGCATAGAATGCCGAGGTATTGGTGTATCATAGCATGGTATAGAAATGCTAGGTATTGATGTATCATAGCATAGCATAGACTGTCGAGGTATTGATGAATCATAGCATAGATTAGACTTCCGAGGTATTGATGAATCATAGCATAGTATATAATGCCGAGGTATTGATGAATCATAGCATAGCATAGACAGCCGAGGTATTGATGTATCATAGCATAGAATGACGAGGTATTGTTGTATCATAGCATGGCATAGAATGGCGATGTATTGAAGAATCATAGCATATCATATAGTGGCGAGGTATTGATCTATCATAGCATAGCTTAATATATAATAGTGAGGTATTGATGTATCATAGCACAGCATAGAATGGCGAGGTATTGGTGTATCATAGCATAGCATAGAATTGCGAGGTATTGATGAATCATAGCATATCATAGAATGGCGTTGTATTGATGAATCATAGCATAGAATGGCGAGGTATTGATGAATCATAGCATATCATATAATGGCGAGTATTGTTGAATCATAGCATAGGATAGAATGCCGAGGTATTGATGAATCCTAGCATAGCATAGAATTCCGAGGTATCGATGAATCATAGCATAGCATAGAATGGCGAGGTATTGATGAATCATAGCATAGCATAGAATGCCGAGGTATTGATGAATCATAGCATGGTATAGAAAGGCGAGGTATTGATGTATCATAGCATAGCATAGACTGCCGAGGTATTGATGAATCATAGCATAGCATAGAATGTCGTGGTATTGATGAATCATAGCATAGCATATAATGCCGAGGTATTGGTGTATCATAGCATAGTATAGAAAGGCGAGGTATTGGTATATCATAGCATAGCATAGAAAGGCGAGGTATTGGTGTATCATAGCATATTATAGAATAGCGAGGTATTAATGTATCATAGAACAGTAGAGAATGGCGAGGTATTGGTGTATCATAGCATGGCATATAATGGCGAGGTATTGATGAATCATAGCATATCATAGAGTGGCGAGGTATTGATCTATCATAGCATAGCATAATTTATAATAGTGAGGTATTGATGTATCATAGCACAGCATAGAAAGGCGAGGTATTGGTGTATCGTAGCATAGTATACAATGACAAGGTATTGATGAATCATAGCATTGCATAGTATAGAATGACGAGGTATTGATGTATCATAGCATATCATAGCATAGAATGGCGAGGTATTGAAGAATCATAGCATATCATAGAATGGTGAGGTATTGATGAATCATAGCATAGAATGCCGAGGTATTGATGTATCATAGCATAGCATAGAATGGCGAGTATTGATGAATCATAGCATAGCATAGAATGGCGAGGTATTGATGAATCATAGCATAGCATAAAATGTCGAGTATTGATGAATCATAGCATAGGATAGAATGCCGAGGTATTGATGATTCATAGCATAGCATAGAATTCCGAGGTATCGATGAATCATAGCAAGCATAGAATGGCGAGGTATTGATGAATCATAGCATAGCATAGAATGCCGAGGTATTGATGAATCATAGCATAGCATAGACCGGTGAGGTATTGATGAATCATAGTATAGAATGCCGAGGTATTGATGTATCATAGCATAGCATAGAATGGCGAGTATTGATGACTAATAGCATAGCATAGAATGGCAAGGTATTGATGAATCATAGCATAGCATAGAATGGCGAGTATTGATTAATCATATCATTGTATAGAAAGGCGAGGTATTGATGTATCATAGCATAGCATAGACTGCCGAGGTATTGATGACTCATAGCATAGAATAGACTTCCGAGGTATTGATGAATCATAGCATAGCATAGAATGCCGAGGTATTGGTGTATCATAGCATAGCATAGAAAGGCGAGGTATTGGTGTAGCATAGCATATTATAGAATAGCGAGGTATGAATGTATCATAGCACAGCAGAGAATGGCGAGGTATTGGTGTATCATAGCATGGCATAGAATGGCGAGGTATTGATGAATCATAGCATAGCATAGACTGGCGAGGTATTGGTGTATCATCGCATGGCATAGAATGGCGAGGTATTGGTGAATCATAGCATATAATAGAATGGTGAGGTATTCATGCATCATAGCATAGCATAAAATGGCGAGGTATTGATGAATCATAGCATATCATAGAGTGGCGAGGTATTGATCTATCATAGCATAGCTTAATATATAATAGTGAGGTATTGATGTATCATAGCACAGCATAGAAAGGCGAGGCATTGGTGTATCATAGCATAGCATAGAATTGCGAGGTATTGATGAATCATAGCATAGTATGGACTGCCGAGGTATTGATGAATCATAGCATAGCATAGAATGGCGATGTATTGATGAATCATAGCATAGAATGGCGAGGTATTGATTAATCATAGCATATCATATAATGGCGAGTATTGATGAATCATAGCATAGGATAGAATGCCGAGGTATTGATGAATCCTAGCATAGTATAGAATTCCGAGGTATCGATGAATCATAGCATAGCATATAATGGCGAGGTATTGATGAATCATAGCATAGCATAGAATGGTGAGTATTAATGAATCATAGTATGGTATAGAAAGGCGAGGTATTGATGTATCATAGCATAGCATAGACTGCCGAGATATTGATGAATCATAGCATAGAATAGACTTCCGAGGTATTGATGAATCATAGCATAGCATAGAATGCCGAGGTATTGGTGTATCATAGCATAGCATAGAAAGGCGAGGTATTGGTGTAGCATAGCATATTATAGAATAGCGAGGTATGAAGTATCATAGCACAGCAGAGAATGGCGAGGTATTGGTGTATCATAGCATGGCATAGAATGGCGAGGTATTGATGAATCATAGCATAGCATAGACTGGCGAGGTATTGGTGTATCATCGCATGGCATAGAATGGCGAGGTATTGGTGAATCATAGCATAGAATAGAATGGTGAGGTATTCATGCATCATAGCATAGCATAAAATGGCGAGGTATTGATGAATCATAGCATATCATAGAGTGGCGAGGTATTGATCTATCATAGCATAGCTTAATATATAATAGTGAGGTATTGATGTATCATAGCACAGCATAGAAAGGCGAGGCATTGGTGTATCATAGCATAGCATAGAATTGCGAGGTATTGATGAATCATAGCATAGTATGGACTGCCGAGGTATTGAAGAATCATAGCATATCATAGAATGGTGAGGTATTGATGAATCATAGCATAGAATGCCGAGGTATTGTTGTATCATAGCATAGCATAGAATGGCGGTATTGATGAATCATAGCATAGCATAGAATGGCGAGGTATTGATGAATCATAGCATAGCATAAAATGTCGAGTATTGATGAATCATAGCATAGGATAGAATGCCGAGGTATTGATGATTCATAGCATAGCATAGAATTCCGAGGTATCGATGAATCATAGCAAGCATAGAATGGCGAGGTATTGATGAATCATAGCATAGCATAGAATGCCGAGGTATTGATGAATCATAGCATAGCATAGACCGGTGAGGTATTGATGAATCATAGTATAGAATGCCGAGGTATTGATGTATCATAGCATAGCATAGAATGGCGAGTATTGATGACTAATAGCATAGCATAGAATGGCAAGGTATTGATGAATCATAGCATAGCATAGAATGGCGAGTATTGATTAATCATATCATTGTATAGAAAGGCGAGGTATTGATGTATCATAGCATAGCATAGACTGCCGAGGTATTGATGACTCATAGCATAGAATAGACTTCCGAGGTATTGATGAATCATAGCATAGCATAGAATGCCGAGGTATTGGTGTATCATAGCATAGCATAGAAAGGCGAGGTATTGGTGTAGCATAGCATATTATAGAATAGCGAGGTATGAATGTATCATAGCACAGCAGAGAATGGCGAGGTATTGGTGTATCATAGCATGGCATAGAATGGCGAGGTATTGATGAATCATAGCATAGCATAGACTGGCGAGGTATTGGTGTATCATCGCATGGCATAGAATGGCGAGGTATTGGTGAATCATAGCATAGAATAGAATGGTGAGGTATTCATGCATCATAGCATAGCATAAAATGGCGAGGTATTGATGAATCATAGCATATCATAGAGTGGCGAGGTATTGATCTATCATAGCATAGCTTAATATATAATAGTGAGGTATTGATGTATCATAGCACAGCATAGAAAGGCGAGGCATTGGTGTATCATAGCATAGCATAGAATTGCGAGGTATTGATGAATCATAGCATAGTATGGACTGCCGAGGTATTGATGAATCATAGCATAGCATAGAATGGCGATGTATTGATGAATCATAGCATAGAATGGCGAGGTATTGATTAATCATAGCATATCATATAATGGCGAGTATTGATGAATCATAGCATAGGATAGAATGCCGAGGTATTGATGAATCCTAGCATAGTATAGAATTCCGAGGTATCGATGAATCATAGCATAGCATATAATGGCGAGGTATTGATGAATCATAGCATAGCATAGAATGGTGAGTATTAATGAATCATAGTATGGTATAGAAAGGCGAGGTATTGATGTATCATAGCATAGCATAGACTGCCGAGATATTGATGAATCATAGCATAGAATAGACTTCCGAGGTATTGATGAATCATAGCATAGCATAGAATGCCGAGGTATTGGTGTATCATAGCATAGCATAGAAAGGCGAGGTATTGGTGTAGCATAGCATATTATAGAATAGCGAGGTATGAATGTATCATAGCACAGCAGAGAATGGCGAGGTATTGGTGTATCATAGCATGGCATAGAATGGCGAGGTATTGATGAATCATAGCATAGCATAGACTGGCGAGGTATTGGTGTATCATCGCATGGCATAGAATGGCGAGGTATTGGTGAATCATAGCATAGAATAGAATGGTGAGGTATTCATGCATCATAGCATAGCATAAAATGGCGAGGTATTGATGAATCATAGCATATCATAGAGTGGCGAGGTATTGATCTATCATAGCATAGCTTAATATATAATAGTGAGGTATTGATGTATCATAGCACAGCATAGAAAGGCGAGGCATTGGTGTATCATAGCATAGCATAGAATTGCGAGGTATTGATGAATCATAGCATAGTATGGACTGCCGAGGTATTGATGAATCATAGCATAGCATAGAATGGCGATGTATTGATGAATCATAGCATAGAATGGCGAGGTATTGATTAATCATAGCATATCATATAATGGCGAGTATTGATGAATCATAGCATAGGATAGAATGCCGAGGTATTGATGAATCCTAGCATAGTATAGAATTCCGAGGTATCGATGAATCATAGCATAGCATATAATGGCGAGGTATTGATGAATCATAGCATAGCATAGAATGGTGAGTATTAATGAATCATAGTATGGTATAGAAAGGCGAGGTATTGATGTATCATAGCATAGCATAGACTGCCGAGATATTGATGAATCATAGCATAGAATAGACTTCCGAGGTATTGATGAATCATAGTATAGCATAGAATGCCGAGGTATTGGTGTATCATAGCATAGTATAGAAAGGCGAGGTATTGGTATATCATAACATAGCATAGAATAGCGAGGTATTAATGTATCATAGCACAGCAGAGAATGGCGAGGTATTGGTGTATCATAGCATGGCATAGAATGGCGAGGTATTGGTGAATCATAGCATAGCATAGAATGGCGAGGTATTGGTGTATCATAGCATGGCATAGAATGGCGAGGTATTGATGAATCATAGCATAGCATAGAATGGTGAGGTATTCATGCATCATAGCATAGCATAGAATGGCGAGGTATTGATGAATCATAGCATATCATAGAGTGGCGAGGTATTGATCTATCATAGCATAGCTTAATATATAATAGTGAGGTATTGATGTATCATAGCACAGCATAGAAAGGCGAGGTATTGGTGTATCATAGCATAGCATAGAATTGCGAGGTATTGATGAATCATAGCATAGCATAGAATGGCGATGTATTGATGAATCATAGCATAGAATGGCGAGGTATTGATGAATCATAGCATATCATATAATGGCGAGTATTGATGAATCATAGCATAGGATAGAATGCCGAGGTATTGATGAATCCTAGCATAGCATAGAATTCCGAGGTATCGATGAATCATAGCATAGCATAGAATGGCGAGGTATTGATGAGTCATAGCATAGCATAGAATGCCGAGGTATTGATGAATCATAGCATGGTATAAAAAGGCGAGGTATTGATGTATCATAGCACATCATAGATTGCCGAGGTATTGATGAATCATAGCATAGCAAAGACTGCCGAGGTATTGATGTATCATAGCATAGAATGACGAGGTATTGTTGTATCATAGCATGGCATAGAATGGCGATGTATTGAAGAATCATAACATAGCATAGAATGGCCAGGTATTGATGAATCATAGCATAGCATAGAATGCCGAGGTATTCATGAATCATAGCAGAGCATAGAATGGCGAGTATTGATGAATCATAGCATAGCATAGAATGCCGAGGTATTGATGAATCATAGCATAGCATAGAATGCCGAGGTATTGATGAATCATAGCTTAGCATAGAATGGCGAGGTATTGGTGTACCATAACATAGCATAGAATGGCGAGGTATTGGTGAATCATAGCACATTATAGAATGGAGAAGTATTGACGTATCATAGCATAGAATGACGAGGTATTGATGAATCATAGCACATTATAGAATGGAGTAGCATTGACGTATCATAGCATAGAATGGCGAGGTATTGATGAATCATAGCACATTATAGAATGGAGAAGTATTGACGTATCATAGCATAGAATGGCGAGGTATTGATGAATCATAGCACATTATAGAATGGAGAAATATTGACGTATCATAGCATAGAATGACGAGGTATTGATGAATCATAGCACATTATAGAATGGAGAAGTATTGACGTATCATAGCATAGAATGGCGAGGTATTGATGAATCATAGCACATTATAGAATGGAGAAGTATTGACGTATCATAGCATAGAATGACGAGGTATTGATGAATCATAGCACATTATAGAATGGAGAGGTATTGACGTATCATAGCATAGAATGGCGAGGTATTGATGAATCATAGCACATTATAGAATGGAGAAGTATTGACGTATCATAGCATAGAATGACGAGGTATTGATGAATCATAGCACATTATAGAATGGAGAGGTATTGACGTATCATAGCATATAATGGCGAGGTATTGATGAATCATAGCACATTATAGAATGGAGAAGTATTGACGTATCATATCATATAATGGCGAGGTATTGATGAATCATAGCACATTATAGAATGGAGAGGTATTGACGTATCATAGCATAGAATGGCGAGGTATTGATGAATCATAGCACATTATAGAATGGAGAAGTATTGACGTATCATAGCATAGAATGACGAGGTATTGATGAATCATAGCACATTATAGAATGGAGAAGTATTGACGTATCATAGCATAGAATGGCGAGGTATTGATGAATCATAGCACATTATAGAATTGAGAAGTATTGACGTATCATAGCATAGAATGACGAGGTATTGATGAATCATAGCACATTATAGAATGGAGAGGTATTGACGTATCATAGCATATAATGGCGAGGTATTGATGAATCATAGCACATTATAGAATGGAGAAGTATTGACGTATCATAGCATATAATGGCGAGGTATTGATGATTCATAGCACATTATAGAATGGCGAGGTATTGACGTATCATATCATAGCATAGAATGACGAGGTATTGATGTATCATAGCATAGCATAGACTGCCGAAGTATTGATAAATCATAGCATAGAATAGACTTCCGAGGTATTGATGAATCATAGCATAGTATAGAATGGCGAGGTATTGATGTATCATAGCACATCATAGAATGCCGAGGTATTGATGAATCATAGCATAGCATAAACTGCCGAGGTATTGATGTATCATAGTATAGAATGACGAGGTATTGTTGTATCATAGCATGGCATAGAATGGCGAGGTATTGAAGAATCATAGCATAGCATAGAATGACGAGGTATTGATGTATCATAGCGTAGCACAGCATAGAATGGCGAGGTATTGGTGTATCATAGCATAGAATAGAATGCCGATGTATCATAGTATAGCATCGAATGGTGAGGTATTGATGAATCATAGCATAGCATAGAATGGTGAGGTATTGATGAATCATAGCATAGTATGGACTGCCGAGGTATTGATGTATCATAGCATATCATAGAATGGCGAGTATTCATGAATCATAGCATAGCATAGAATGGCGAGGTATTGATGAATCATAGCATAGCATATAATGGCGAGTATTGATGAATCATAGCATAGTATAGAAAGGCGAGGTATTGATGTATCATAGCATAGCATAGACTGCCAAGGTATTGATGAATCATAGCATAGAATAGACTTCCGAGATATTGATGAATCATAGCATAGCATAGAATGCCGAGGTATTGGTGTATCATAGCATAGTATAGAAAGGCGAGGTATTGGTATATCATAGCATAGCCTAGAAAGGCGAGGTATTGATGAATCATAGCATAGCATAGAATGGTGAGGTATTGGTGTATCATAGCATGGCATAGAATGGCGAGCTATTGATGAATCATAGCATAGAATGGCGAGCTATTGATGAATCATAGCATAGCATAGAATGGTGAGGTATTCATGCATCATAGCATAGCATAGAATGGCGAGGTATTGATGAATCATAGCATATCATAGAGTGGTGAGGTATTGATCTATCATAGCATAGCTTAATATATAATAGTGAGGTATTGATGTATCATAGCACAGCATAGACTGCCGAGGTATTGGTGTATCATAGCACAGTATAGAATGACGAGGTATTGATGAATCATAGCATAGCATAGAATGGCTAGGTATTGATGTATCATAGCATGGCATAGAATGGCGAGGTATTGATGAATCATAGCGTAGCATAGAATTGCGAGGTATTGATGAATCATAGCATAGCATAGAATGGCGAGGTATTGATGTATCATAGCATAGCATAGAATGGCGAGGTATTGTTGTATCATAGCATAGCATAGAATGGCGAGGTATTGATGAATCATAGCATAGCATAGAATGGCGAGGTATTGATGAATCATAGCATAGCATAGAATGGCGAGGTATTGATGAATCATAGCATAGCATAGAATGGCGAGTATTGATGAAGTGAGTTCGAAACTTGGCATATGAATATATTAGGGATGTTGAGCGGCAACGTCGCCTGACTGATGTGGGTTCGAAACTTGGCATAAGAATATATAAGGGATGTTGAGCGGCATCGTCGCCTGACTGATGTGAGTTCGAAACCTGGCATATGAATATATAAGGGATGTTGAGTTCGAAGTGGCCTCGCTTATCCTAGTGTATGCCTATAATAATGGCGACTATTCTGGATATTGTGGCGATATACCCAACATTGGTAAGTCTGTGTACATTGGTAAGTCTGTGTACATTGGTAAGTCTGTGTACATTGGTAAGTCTGTGTACATTGGTAAGTATGTGTACATTGGTAAGTCTGTGTACATTGGTAAGTATGTGTACATTGGTAAGTCTGTGTACATTGGTAGGTATGTGTACATTGGTAAGTATGTGTACATTGGTAAGTATGTGTACATTGGTAAGTATGTGTACATTGGTAAGTATGTGTACATTGGTAAGTATGTGTACATGTGTACATTGGTAAGTATGTGTACATTGGTAAATATGTATACATTGGTAAGTATGTATACATTGTTAAGTATGTGTGCATTGGTAAGTATGTGTACATTGGCAAGTATGTGTACATTGGCAAGTATGTGTACATTGGTAAGTATGTGTACATTGATAAGTCTGTGTACATGTGTACATTGGTAAGTATGTGTACATTGGTAAATGTGTATACATTGGTAAGTATGTATACATTGGTAAGTATGTGTGCATTGGTAAGTATGTGTACATTGGCAAGTATGTGTACATTGGCAAGTATGTGTACTTTGGTAAGTATATGTGCATTGGTAAATATGTGTACATTGGCAAGTATGTGTACATTGGTAAGTATGTGTGCATTGGTAAGTATGTGTACATTGGCAAGTATGTGTACATTGGTAAGTATGTGTACATTGGTAAGTATGTGTACATTGGCAAGTATGTGTACATTGGTAAGTCTGTGTACATTGGTAAGTATGTGTACATTGATAAGTTTGTGTATCGGTGGCGATATACCCAACATTGGTAAGTTTGTGTACATTGGTAAGTATGTGTACATTGGTAAGTCTGTGTACATTGATAAGTTTGTGTATCTGTGGCGATATACCCAACTTTGGTAAGTCTGTGTACATTGGTAAGTCTGTGTACATTGATAAGTTTGTGTATCTGTGGCGATATACCCAACATTGGTAAGTCTGTGTACATTGGTAAGTATGTGTACATTGGTAAGTACGTGTACATTGGTAAGTCTGTGTACATTGGTAAGTCTGTGTATCTGTGGCGATATACCCAACATTGGTAAGTCTGTGTACATTGGTAAGTCTGTGTACATTGGTAAGTATGTATACATTGGTAAGTATGTGTACATTGGTAAGTATGTATACATTGGTAAGTCTGTGTACATTGGTAAGTATGTATACATTGGTAAGTCTGTGTACATTGGTAAGTATGTGTACATTGGTAAGTATGTGTACAATGGTAAGTATCTGTACATTGGTAAGTCTGTGTACACTGGTAAGTCTGTGTACATTGGTAAGTATGTATACATTGGTAAGTATGTATACATTGGTACGTCTGTGTACATTGGTAAGTATGTGTACATTGGTAAGTCTGTGTACATTGGTAAGTATGTATACATTGGTAAGTCTGTGTACATTGGTAAGTCTGTGTACATTGGTAAGTATGTATACATTGGTAAGTCTGTATACATTGGTAAGTATGTATACATTGGTAAGTCTGTGTACATTGGTAAGTCTGTGTACATTGATAAGTCTGTATACATTGGTAAGTCTGTGTACATTGGTAAGTATGTATACATTGGTAAGTCTGTGTACATTGGTACGTCTCTGTACATTGGTAAGTATGTATACATTGGTAAGTCTGTGTACATTGGTAAGTCTGTGTACATTGGTAAGTCTGTGTACATTGGTAAGTATGTATACATTGGTAAGTCTGTGTACATTAGTAAGTCTGTGTATATTGGTAAGTATGTATACATTGGTAAGTCTGTGTACATTGGTAAGTATGTGTACATTGGTAAGTCTGTGTACATTGGTAAGTCTGTATACATTGGTAAGTATGTGTACATTGGTAAGTATGTATACATTGGTAAATCTGTGTACACTGGTAAGTCTGTGTACATTGGTAAGTCTGTGTACATTGGTAAGTCTGTATACATTGGTAAGTCTGTATACATTGGTAAGTCTGTGTACATTGGTAAATATGTATACATTGGTAAGTCTGTGTACATTGGTAAGTCTGTGTACATTGGTAAGTCTGTATACATTGGTAAGTCTGTATACATTGGTAAGTCTGTGTACATTGGTAAGTCTGTGTACATTGGTAAGTATGTGTACATTGGTAAGTCTGTATACATTGGTAAGTCTGTGTACATTGGTAAGTCTGTGTACATTGGTAAGTCTGTGTACATTGGTAAGTATGTATACATTGGTAAGTATGTGTACATTGGTAAGTCTGTGTACATTGGTAAGTATGTGTACATTGGTAAGTCTGTATACATTGGTAAGTATGTGTACATTGGTAAGTCTATATACATTGGTAAGTATGTGTACATTGGTAAGTCTGTGTACATTGGTAAGTCTGTGTATCTGAAAGTCTTTGCATGCAATAATGAAGATCGAACGTATTAATTTGTTGGCCATGTTTTGATATTTTTCTTCCAATTCTGTTTACGTAGACAGGAAAGTTGATGCAATATCGTGCATACACATTGATTTGTTTTTCGAAGGCAGCGTGTATTTACATTGGACACAAATGACGTGCTTGGTTAAAATGTATGCACTTGCTAAATTACCTACAGCTTCCGAGGCATGAGGCATTATTCCTACGAATTGTATGTGTCACGTCTAATACGAGGAAATCACGAGCGAGCAGCAAGTAGATAATATGTACAAGACACAAGCGAGCAGCAAGTAGATAATATGTACAAGACAATTGTATACAGATACATAAATTTAGCTTTAACACAATTGCCCAAATTCGCTATGCACACAATTGTCCGTGGACCAGTCAAGTATCACAGTTGATAAATGACATGTCATGTTGGCGCTCCATTATAAGTACATTTCATGATTTCTGCAAATAATGGTTTTTAACATTTACAAAAAAACATACGTGTTGTCATCCTTCCATTTATCTATCTTCGGTATATATGTCAAACCACTCTCCGGCAAAGTCGTTCGGCCCTGTCCGCAGTCACTCGTACTCTAGTCACATGATCGTAAGTTAAATTTATTTAATCATATATTATTGCATTCATCCTATATATATACACACACTATAGACTACACAGCAAATGAACAAACGTGTATGTGTATGCATACTATACGATACATGGCATTGTTTTAAACATGAATTATCAATATATGTTGAACTACTAAGTTAAATAAGTTCCAAAATTAATCACCATATGCAAATTAGTATAAACTCAATTGTCCAAATTCACTATGCACACAATTGTCCGTGGACCAGTCAAATATCACTGTTGATAAATGAAACAATCATGTCATTTTGGCGCTCCATTATAAGTACATTTCGTGATTTCTGCAAATCTGTTTTAACGTTTACAAATAAGCTTATCATGGTCCATAAGTGGAGGACTCAAAACAAGCTTATCATGGTCCATAAGTGGAGGACTCAAAACAAGCTTATCATGGTCAATAAGTGGAGGACTCAAAACAAGCTTATCATGGTCCATAAGTGGAGGACTCAAAACAAGCTTATCATGGTCCATAAGTGGAGGACTCAAAATAAGCTTATCATGGTCACTCAAAACAAGCTTATCATGGTCCATAAGTGGAGGACTCAAAACAAGCTTATCATGGTCCATAAGTGGAGGACTCAAAACAAGCTTATCATGGTCCATAAGTGGAGGACTCAAAACAAGCTTATCATGGTCCATAAGTGGAGGACTCAAAACAAGCTTATCATGGTCCATAAGTGGAGGACTCAAAACAAGCTTATCATGGTCCATAAGTGGAGGACTCAAAACAAGCTTATCATGGTCCATAAGTGGAGGACTCAAAACAAGCTTATCATGGCATAAGTGGACTGTATGCGAGTGTCCCGTGCACTGTATGCGTGTGTCCCAGGACTCAAAACATTTCTGTAACAAGTTCCACAATAAAACACAATAGCGAAAAAATGAATGTGAGTAAACCATTGTTAGCATGTCTTATTGCAAGAGGGACCCTCGCATACAGTGCACGGGACACTCGCATACAGTGCACGGGACACTCGCATACAGTGCACGGGACACTCGCATACAGTGCACGGGACACTCACATACAGTGCACGGGACACTCGCATACAGTGTACGGGACACTCGCATACAGTGCTTGGGACACTCGCATACAGTGCACGGGACACTCGCATACAGTGCACGGGACACTCGCATACAGTGCACGGGACACTCGCATACAGTGCACGGGACACTCGCATACAGTGCACGGGACACTCGCATACAGTACACGGGACACTCGCATACAGTACACTGGACACTCGCATACAGTGCACCGAGACACTCGCATACAGTGCACGGGACACTCACATACAGTACACGGGACACTCACATACAGTGCACGGGACACTCGCATACAGTGCACGGGACACTCACATACAGTGCACGGGACCCTCGCATACAGTGCACGGGACACTCGCATACAGTGCACTGGACACTCGCATACAGTGCACGGGACACCCACATACAGTGCACGGGACACTCACATACGGTGCACGGGACACTCGCATACAGTGCACGGGACACTCGCATACAGTACACGGGACACTCGCATACAATGCAAGGGAAACTCGCATATAGTACACGGGACACTCGCATACAGTGCACGGGACACTCGCATATTGTGCGCGGGACACTCGCATACAGTACACGGGACACTCGCATACAGTGCACGGCACGCTCGCATACAGTGCACTGGACACTCGCATATTGTGCACGGGACACACGCATACAGAGCACGGGACACACGCATGCAGTGCACGGGACACTCGCATACAGTGCACGGGACACTCGCATACAGTGCACGGGAAACTCGCATACAGTGCATGGGACACTCGTATATATTGCAAGGGACACTCGTATACAGTGCACGGGACACTCGCATACAGTGCACGAGAAACACGCAGACAGTGCACGGGACACTCGCATACAGTGCACGGGACACTCGCATACAGTGCACGGGAAACTCGCATACAGTGCATGGGACACTCGTATACATTGCACGGGACACTCGTATACAGTGCACGGGACACTCGCATACAGTGCACGGGACACTCGCATATTGTGCGCGGGACACTCGCATACAGTACACGGGACACTCGCATACAGTGCACGGCACGCTCGCATACAGTGCACTGGACACTCGCATATTGTGCACGGGACACACGCATACAGTGCACGGGACACTCGTATACAGTGCACGGGACACTCGCATACAGTGCACGGGACACTCGCAAACAGTGCATGGGACACTCGTATACAGTGCACGGGACACTCGCATACAGTACACGGGACACTCGCATACAATGCAAGGGAAACTCGCATATAGTGCACGGGACACTCGCATACAGTGCACGGGACACTCGCATATTGTGCGCGGGATACTCGCATACAGTACACGGGACACTCGCATACAGTGCACGGCACGCTCGCATACAGTGCACTGGACACTCGCATATTGTGCACGGGACACACGCATACAGTGCACGGGACACTCGTATACAGTGCACGGGACACTCGCATACAGTGCACGGGACACTCGCAAACAGTGCATGGGACACTCGTATACAGTGCACGGGACACTCGCATACAGTGCACGGGACACTCACATACAGTGCACGGGACACTCGCATACAGTGCACGGGACACTCACATACAGTGCACGGGACACTCAGATACAGTGCACGGGACACTCGCTTACAGTGCACGGGACACTCGCATACAGGGCACTGGACACCCACATACAGTGCACGGGACACTCACAAACAGTGCACGGGACACTCACATACAGTGCACGGGACACTCGTATACAGTGCACGGGACACTCGCATACAGTACACGGGACACTCGCATACAGTGCAAGGGAAACTCGCATATAGTGCACGGGACACTCGCATACAGTGCACGGGACACTCGCATATTGTCCGCGGGACACTCGCATACAGTACACGGGACACTCGCATACAGTGCACGGCAAGCTCGCATACAGTGCACTGGACACTCGCATATTGTGCACGGGAAACACGCATACAGTGCACGGGACACTCGTATACAGTGCACGGGACAATCGCATACAGTGCACGGGACACTCGCAAACAGTGCATGGGACACTCGTATACAGTGCACGGGACACTCGTATACAATACACGGGACACTCACATACAGTGCACTGGACACTCGCATACAGTGCACTGGACACTCGCATACAGTGTAGGGGACACTCGCATACAGTGCACTGGACACTCGTATACAGTGCACGGGACACTCGCATACAATGCACGGGACACTCACATACAGTGCACGGGACACTCGCATACAGTGCACGGGACACTCACATACAGTGCACGGGACACTCACATACAGTGCACGGGACACTCGCATACAGTGCACGGGACACTCACATACAGTGCACGGGACACTCACATACAGTGCACGGGACACTCGCATACAGTGCACGGGACACTCACATACAGTGCACTGGACACTCGCATACAGTGCACGGGACACTCGCATACAGTGCACGGGACACTCGTATACAGTGCACGGGACACTCGCATGCAGTGCACGGGACACTCGCATACAGTGCACGGGACACTCGAATACAGTGCACGGGACACTCGCATGCAGGGCACGGGTCATTCGCATACAGTGCACGGGACACTCGTATAAGGGCACAGCACACTCGCATACAGTGCACGGGACACTCGCATGCAGTTCACGGGACACTCGCATACAGTGAACGGGACACTCGTATAAGGGCACAGCACACTCGCATACAGTGCACGGGACACTCGTATACAGTGCACGGGACACTCGCATACAGTGCACGGGACACTCACATACAGTGCACGGGACACTCACATACAGTGCACGGGACACTCGCATACAGTGCACGGGACACTCACATACAGTGCACGGGACCCTCGCATACAATGCACGGGACACTCGCATACAGTGCACTGGACACTCGCATACAGTGCACGTGACACCCACATACAGTGCACGGGACACTCACAAACAGTGCACGGGACACTCGCATACGGTACACGGGACACTCGTATACAGTGCACGGGACACTCGCATACAGTACACGGGACACTCGCATACAATGCAAGGGAAACTCGCATATAGTGCACGGGACACTCGCATACAGTGCACGGGACACTCGCATATTGTGCGCTGGACACTCGCATACAGTACACGGGACACTCGCATACAGTGCACGGCACGCTCGCATACAGTGCACTGGACACTCGTATATTGTGCACGGGACACACGCATACAGTGCACGGGACACTCGTATACAGTGCACGGGACACTCGCATACAGTGCACGGGACACTCGCAAACAGTGCATGGGACACTCGTATACAGTGCACGGGACACTCACATACAGTGCACGGGACACTCACATACAGTGCACGGGACACTCGCATACAGTGCACGGGACACTCGCATACAGTGCACGGGACACTCGCAAACAGTGCACGGGACACTCACATACAGTGCACGGGACACTCACATACAGTGCACGGGACACTCGCATACAGTGCACGGGACACTCACATACAGTGCACGGGACACTCGCATACAGGGCACGGGACACCCACATACAGTGCACGGGACACTCACAAACAGTGCACGGGACACTCACATACAGTGCACGGGACACTCGTATATAGTGCACGGGACACTCGCATACAGTACACGGGACACTCGCATACAGTGCAAGGGAAACTCGCATATAGTGCACGGGACACTCACATACAGTGCACGGGACACTCGCATATTGTCCGAGGGACACTCGCATACAGTACACGGGACACTCGCATACAGTGCATGGCACGCTCGCATACAGTGCACTGGACACTAGCATATTGTGCACGGGACACACGCATACAGTGCACGGGACACTCGTATACATTGCACGGGACACTCGCATACAGTGCACGGGACACTCGCAAACAGTGCATGGGACACTCGTATACAGTGCACGGGACACTCACATACAGTGCACGGGACACTCGCATACAGTGCACTGGACACTCGCATACAGTGTAGGGGACACTCGCATACAGTGCACTGGACACTCGTATACAGTGCACGGGACACTCGCATACAATGCACGGGACACTCACATACAGTGCACGGGACACTCGCATACAATGCACTGGACACTCGCATACAGTGCACGGGACACTCGCATATTGTCCGCGGGACACTCGCATACAGTACACGGGACACTCGCATACAGTGCACGGCAAGCTCGCATACAGTGCACTGGACACTCGCATTGTGCACGGGAAACACGCATACAGTGCACGGGACACTCGTATACAGTGCACGGGACAATCGCATACAGTGCACGGGACACTCGCAACAGTGCATGGGACACTCGCATACAGTGCACGGGACACTCGTATACAATACACGGGACACTCACATACAGTGCACTGGACACTCGCATACAGTGCACTGGACACTCGCATACAGTGTACGGGACACTCGCATACAGTGCACTGGACACTCGTATACAGTGCACGGGACACTCGCATACAGTGCACGGGACACTCGCATACAGTGCACGGGACACTCGCATACAGTGCACGGGACACTCACATACAGTGCACGGGACACTCGCATACAGTGCACGGGACACTCACATACAGTGCACGGGACCCTCGCATACAATGCACGGGACACTCGCATACAGTGCACTGGACACTCGCATACAGTGCACGTGACACCCACATACAGTGCACGGGACACTCACAAACAGTGCACGGGACACTCGCATACGGTACACGGGACACTCGTATACAGTGCACGGGACACTCGCATACAGTACACGGGACACTCGCATACAATGCAAGGGAAACTCGCATATAGTGCACGGGACACTCGCATACAGTGCACGGGACACTCGCATATTGTGCGCTGGACACTCGCATACAGTACACGGGACACTCGCATACAGTGCACGGCACGCTCGCATACAGTGCACTGGACACTCGTATATTGTGCACGGGACACACGCATACAGTGCACGGGACACTCGTATACAGTGCACGGGACACTCGCATACAGTGCACGGGACACTCGCAAACAGTGCATGGGACACTCGTATACAGTGCACGGGACACTCACATACAGTGCACGGGACACTCACATACAGTGCACGGGACACTCGCATACAGTGCACGGGACACTCGCATACAGTGCACGGGACACTCGCAAACAGTGCACGGGACACTCACATACAGTGCACGGGACACTCACATACAGTGCACGGGACACTCGCATACAGTGCACGGGACACTCACATACAGTGCACGGGACACTCGCATACAGGGCACGGGACACCCACATACAGTGCACGGGACACTCACAAACAGTGCACGGGACACTCACATACAGTGCACGGGACACTCGTATATAGTGCACGGGACACTCGCATACAGTACACGGGACACTCGCATACAGTGCAAGGGAAACTCGCATATAGTGCACGGGACACTCACATACAGTGCACGGGACACTCGCATATTGTCCGAGGGACACTCGCATACAGTACACGGGACACTCGCATACAGTGCATGGCACGCTCGCATACAGTGCACTGGACACTAGCATATTGTGCACGGGACACACGCATACAGTGCACGGGACACTCGTATACATTGCACGGGACACTCGCATACAGTGCACGGGACACTCGCAAACAGTGCATGGGACACTCGTATACAGTGCACGGGACACTCACATACAGTGCACGGGACACTCGCATACAGTGCACGGGACACTGGCATACAGTGTAGACACTGGCATGCAGTGCACGGGACACTCGCATACAGTGCGGACACTTGCATACAGTGCGGGACTCTCGCATACAGTGCACGGGACACTCGCATGCAGTGCACGGGACACTTGCATACAGGGCAAGGGACACTCGCACACAGTGCACGGGACACTCGCATACAGTGCAGGACACTCGCATACAGTGCGGGACACTCGCATACAGTGCACGGGACACTCGCATACAGTACACGGGACACTCGCATACAGTGCACGGGACACTTACATACAGTGCACGGGACACTTACATACAGTGCACGGAACACTGGCATACAGTGTGACACTGGCATGCAGTGCACGGGACACTCGCATACAGTGCGGACACTTGCATACAGTGCGGGACTCTCGCATACAGTGCACGGGACACTCGCATGCAGTGCACGGGACACTTGCATACAGGGCAAGGGACACTCGCACACAGTGCACGGGACACTCGCATACAGTGCGGACACTTGCATACAGTGCATGGGATACTCACATACAGAACGGGACACTCACATACAGTGCAGGACACTCGCATACAGTGCGGGACACTCACATACAGTGCAGGACACTCGCATACAGTGCGGGACACTCGCATACAGTGCACGGGACACTCGCATACAGTACACGGGACACTCGCATACAGTGCACGGGACACTTACATACAGTGCACGGGACACTTACATACAGTGCACGGAACACTGGCATACAGTGTGACACTGGCATGCAGTGCACGGGACACTCGCATACAGTGCGGACACTTGCATACAGTGCGGGACTCTCGCATACAGTGCACGGGACACTCGCATGCAGTGCACGGGACACTTGCATACAGGGCAAGGGACACTCGCACACAGTGCACGGGACACTCGCATACAGTGCAGGACACTCGCATACAGTGCGGGACACTCGCATACAGTGCACGGGACACTCGCATACAGTACACGGGACACTCGCATACAGTGCACGGGACACTTACATACAGTGCACGGGACACTTACATACAGTGCACGGAACACTGGCATACAGTGTGACACTGGCATGCAGTGCACGGGACACTCGCATACAGTGCGGACACTTGCATACAGTGCGGGACTCTCGCATACAGTGCACGGGACACTCGCATGCAGTGCACGGGACACTTGCATACAGGGCAAGGGACACTCGCACACAGTGCACGGGACACTCGCATACAGTGCACGGGACACTCGCATACAGTGCACGGGACACTCGCATACAGTGCACGGGACACTCGCATACAGTGCACGGGACACTCGCATACAGTGCACGGGACACTCGCATACAGTGCACGGGACACTCGCATACAGTGCACGGGACACTCGCATACAGTGCACGGACACTCGCATACAGTGCACGGACACTCGCATACAGTGCCGGACACTCGCATACAGTGCACGGGACACTCCATACAGTGCACGGGACACTCGCATACAGTGCACGGGACACTCGCATACAGTGCACGGGACACTCGCATTCAGTGCACGGGACACTCGAATACAGTGCACGGGACACTCGCATACAGTGCACGGGACACTCGTATACAGTGCACGGGACACTCGCATTCTGTGCACGGGACACTCGAATACAGTGCACGGGACACTCGCATACAGTGAACGGGACACTCGCATACAGTGCACGGGACACTCGCATACAGTGCACGGGACACTCGCATTCAGTGCACGGGACACTCGCATACAGTGCACGGGACACTCGCATACAGTGCACGGGACACTCGTATACAGCGCACGGGACACTCGCATACAGTGCACGGGACACTCGCATTCTGTGCACGGGACACTCGCATACAGTGCACGGGACACTCGCATACAGTACACGGGACACTCGTATACAGTGCACGGGACACTCGCATACAGTGCACGGGACACTCGCATAAGTACACGGGACACTCGCATACAGTGCACAGGACACTCGCATACAGTGCACGGGACACTCGCATACAGTGCACTGGACACTCGCATACAGTGCACGGGACACTCGCATACAGTGCACGGGACACTCACATACAGTGCACGGGACACTCGCATACAGTGCACGGGACACTCGCATACAGTGCACGGGACACTCGCATACAGTGCACGGGACACTCGCATACAGTGCACGGGACACTCGCATACAGTGCACGGGACACTCGCATACAGTGCACGGGACACTCGCATACAGTGCACGGGACACTCGCATACAGTGCACGAGACACTCGCATACAGTGCACGGGACACTCGCATACAGTACACGGGACACTCGCATACAGTGCACGGGACACTCGCATACAGTGCCTGGGACACTCGTATACAGTGCACGGGACACTCGCATACAGTGCACGGGACACTCGCATACAGTGCACGGGACACTCGTATACAGTGCACGGGACACTCGTATACAGTGCACGGGTCACTCGCACACATTGCACGGGACACTCGCATACAGTGCACGGGACACTCGCACTCTGTGCACGGGACACTCGCATACAGTGCACGGGAAACTCGCATACAGTGCACGGGAAACTCGCATACAGTGCACGGGACACTCGTATACAGTGCACGGGACACTCGTATACAGTGCACGGGTCACTCGCACACATTGCACGGGACACTCGCATACAGTGCACGGGACACTCGCACTCTGTGCACGGGACACTCGCATACAGTGCACGGGAAACTCGCATACAGTGCACGGGAAACTCGCATACAGTGCACGGGACACTCGTATACAGTGCACGGGACACTCGTATACAGTGCACGGGACACTCTCATACAGTGCACGGGACACTCGCATACAATTCACGGAACACTCACATACAGTGCACGAGACACTCACATACAGTGCACGGGACACTCGCATACAGTGCACGGAACACTCACATACAATGCACGAGACACTCACATGCAATGCACGGAACACTCACATTCAGTGCACGAGACACTCGCATACAATGCACGGAACACTCACATACAGTGCACGAGACACTCACATAAAATGCACAGGACTATCACTTACAGTACACGGGACACTCGCATGCAGTGCACGGGACACTCGTATACATTGAGTCAACATTTAAATATCATTTGAAATAAACGAATACACTACTAAGTTGACATGTATGTATTTTCATCGTGATAGTTCGGTGTTGAGGATTTGTTTTCATACTATGTGTATCGTGCATCAGACGGTGGAAATTAATCATAGTATCACCTTGTTGCAGACAGAAATACAAATGTCAATAGAACAGTTTCTATTATCCAAAAAAGCCATCAGTGCAACAGTCAGAAGACAAATAGAATGGTTCCAATTGAATATTACTCCGCACTATATTTCTTCCACAACTAGCTAGACACAGTCTGTATGTTAGTATAGGCAAGTTCATTTAAGCTCGATTGCGAAACATATTCTTACAACATTGGTTTAATTGCTCTCGAGACCGCACTCCTCGTGCAATCAATCGCAATCTGTATGCTATCCATACGGTTACTGTATCGAAAATATACTGTACGACTATTTCACCACACACGTTATGTATGCTATCCATACGGTTACTGTATCGAAAATATACTGTACGACTATTTCACCACACACGTTATGTATGCTATCCATACGGTTACTGTATCGAGAATATACTGTACGACTATTTCACCATACAAGTTCTGTATGCTATCCATACGGTTACTGTATCGAGAATATACTGTACGACTATTTCACCACACAAGTTCTGTATGCTATCCATACGGTTACTGTATCGAGAATATACTGTACGACTATTTCACCACACAAGTTCTGTTTGCTATCCATACGGTTACTGTATCGAGAATATACTGTACGACTATTTCACCACACAAGTTCTGTTTGCTATCCATACGGTTACTGTATCGAGAATATACTGTACGACTATTTCACCACACACGTTATGTATGCTATCCATACGGTTACTGTATCGAGAATTTACTGTACGACTATTTCACCACACAACTTCTGTATGCTATCCAAACGGTTACTTTATCGAGAATATACTGTACGACTATTTCACCACACAACTTCTGTATGCTATCCATACGGTTACTGTATCGAGAATATACTGTACGACTATTTCACCACACAACTTCTGTATGCTATCCATACGGTTACTGTATCGTGAATATACTGTAAGATTACACCACACCAGTTATGTGGGAGGGATGGGGAGGGGGAGGGAGGGATATTCAGCTATAGATACTAAAGGGAGCAATATACTAAATTAGAAGATATAAACTATATAGCCTCACATACACCCTTCATATATATGTATATTTATTAACAGAGAACTTAAAATAATCAGACACTCCTAATGTGTTGCTCATAGCAATACATCGAGAACAGGTACTTGTCCAACGCGATATGTGAAATATGTATATAAACAGAAAACGAATAAAATAAACACGATATAGGTGATCCAGGTAGTTGGTATCGACAAGGTATAATGAGATACAATCATTTAGTCAAAATAAAAGCGTGTTTCACTATATCCTAGTGTAATGGTATCGGCCTCAATACCACGTTGCATTTATAATCTCATCTGATATTGTAAACAAATATGGCCTTCTAGCGAACGAAACTAATCTCGAAAATATTGTTGTCTAAAACTAATTTACTGGGAACATATCTTTAAGCTAAATGAAAACAAAATATATCAGATAATGAAAATTTCATGATGAATGAGATAGTGCCGATTAAAGTCCGCAACCGTGGTCGAGTGGTTACGGCCGCTGAATTGTCACTGTAACCTATCATCACTTATAGTCACGGATTCGAACCTCGTTCAGAACGTGTCTCTTTATATGAACAAGTTGACGGTTTTTTACGGATGTTGGTGCGAAAAGTACTTGTTAACCGCTGGAGGCTGCCCAGGAAATGTGTTGTTAGGTAAACTGCCCGTCGCCCATATGGGCAACAGGTAGCGATGATAAATAAACTATCTAAAAGTGGTGATTACAGTCTTAGAAACTGGAGAACTGAGGCCACCATCCTACATGTAACACGCACTGTTAGAAACTGGAGAACTAAGGCCACCATCCTACATGTAACTCGCACTAGTAGAAACTGGAGAACTAGCGCCACCATCCTACATGTAGCACGAACTGTTAGGAACTGGAGAACTAGGGCCACCATCCTACATGTAACACGCACTGTTAGGAACTGGAGAACTAGCGCCACCATCCTACATGTAGCACGAACTGTTAGGAACTGGAGAACTAGCGCCACCATCCTACATGTAACACACACTGTTAGGAACCGGAGAACTAGGGCCACCATCCTACATGTAACACGCACTGGTAGAAACTGGAGACCTAGGGCCACCATCCTAAATGTAACTCGCACTGGTAGAAATTGGAGAACTAGCGCCACCATCCTACATGTAACACGCACTGTTAGGAACTGGAGAACTAGGGCTACCATCCTACATGTAGCACGAACTGTTAGGAACTGGAGAACTAGGGCTACCATCCTACATGTAACACGCACTGTTAGGAACTGGAGAACTAGCGCCACCATCCTACATGTAGCACGAACTGTTAGGAACTGGAGAACTAGGGCTACCATCCTACATGTAGCACGAACTGTTAGGAACTGGAGAATTAGGGCCACCATCCTACATGTACCATGAACTATTAGAAACTGGAGAACTAGGGCCACCATCCTACATGTAACTCGCACTGGTAGAAACTGGAGAACTAACGCCACCAATCTACATGTAAAACGAACTGTTAGGAACTGGAGAACTAGCGCCACCATCCTACATGTAACACGCACTGTTAGGAACTGGAGAACTAGCGCCACCATCCTACATGTAACACGCACTGTTAGGAACTGGAGAACTAGCGCCACCATCCTACATGTAACACACATTGTTAGGAACTGGAGAACTAGGGCCACCATCCTACATGTAACACGCACTGGTAGAAATTGGAGAACTAGGGCCACCATCCTACATGTAACTCGCACTGGTAGAAATTGGAGAACTAGCGCCACCATCCTACATGTAACACGCACTGTTAGGAACTGGAGAACTAGCGCCACCATCCTACATGTAACACGCACTGTTAGGAACTGGAGAACTAGCGCCACCATCCTACATGTAACACGCACTGTTAGGAACTGGAGAACTAGGGCCACCATCCTACATGTAGCACGAACTGTTAGGAACTGGAGAACTAGGGCCACCATCCTACATGTAACACGCACTGTTAGGAACTGGAGAACTAGGGCCACCATCCTACATGTAACACGCACTGTTAGGAACTGGAGAACTAGCGCCACCATCCTACATGTAGCACGAACTGTTAGGAACTGGAGAACTAGGGCCACCATCCTACATGTACCACGAACTATTAGAAACTGGAGAACTAGGGCCACCATCCTACATGTAACTCGCACTGGTAGAAACTGGAGAACTAGCGCCACCATCCTACATGTAACACGCACTGGTAGAAATTGGAGACCTAGCGCCACCATCCTACATTTAACACGCACTGTTAGGAACTGGAGAACTAGCGCCACCATCCTACATGTAACACGCACTGTTAGGAACTGGAGAACTAGCGCCACCATCCTACATGTAACACGCACTGTTAGGAACTGGAGAACTAGCGCCACCATCCTACATGTAACACGCACTGTTAGGAACTGGAGAACTAGCGCCACCATCCTACATGTAACACTCACTGGTAGAAATTGGAGAACTAGGGCCACCATCCTACATGTACCACACACTGTTAGGAACTGGAGAACTAGCGCCACCATCCTACATGTAACACGCACTGTTAGGAACTGGAGAACTAGGGCCACCATCCTACATGTAACACGCACTGTTAGGAACTGGAGAACTAGCGCCACCATCCTACATGTAACACGCACTGTTAGGAACTAAACACCACCACCACAACACACAAAAAACGGAGAACTAGGGCCACCATCCTACATGTAACACGGACTGTTAGGAACTGGAGAACTAGGGCCACCATCCTACATGTAACACGAACTGTTAGGAACTGGAGAAGTAGGGCCACCATCCTACATGTAGCACGCACTGTTAGGAACTGGAGAACTAGCGCCACCATCCTACATGTAACACGCACTGTTAGGAACTGGAGAACTAGCGCCACCATCCTACATGTAACACGCACTGTTAGGAACTGGAGAACTAGCGCCACCATCCTACATGTAACACGCACTGTTAGGAACTGGAGAACTAGCGCCACCATCCTACATGTAACACTCACTGGTAGAAATTGGAGAACTAGGGCCACCATCCTACATGTACCACACACTGTTAGGAACTGGAGAACTAGGGCCACCATCCTACATGTAACACGCACTGTTAGGAACTGGCGAACTAGGGCCACCATCCTACATGTAACACGCACTGTTAGGAACTGGAGAACTAGCGCCACCATCCTACATGTAACACGCACTGTTAGGAACAGGAGAACTAGGGCCACCATCCTACATGTAACACGGACTGTTAGGAACTGGAGAACTAGGGCCACCATCCTACATGTAACACGAACTGTTAGGAACTGGAGAACTAGGGCCACCATCCTACATGTAGCACACACTGTTAGGAACTGGAGAACTAGCGCCACCATCCTGCATGTAACACGCACTGTTAGGAACTGGAGAACTAGGGCCACCATCCTACATGTAACACGCACTGTTAGGAACTGGAGAACTAGGGCCACCATCCTGCATGTAACACGCACTGTTAGGAACTGGAGAACTAGGGCCACCATCCTACATGTAGCACGCACAGTTAGGAACTGGAGAACTAGGGCCACCATCCTACATGTAGCACGCACTGTTAGGAACTAGCGCCACCATCCTACATGTAACACGCACTGTTAGGAACTAGGTCCACCATCCTACATGTAACACGCACTGTTAGGAACTAGGGCCACCATCCTACATGTAACACGCACTGTTAGGAACTAGGGCCACCATCCTACATGTAACACGCACTGTTAGGAACTAGGGCCACCATCCTACATGTAACACGCACTGCTAGGAACTAGGGCCACCATCCTACATGTAGCACGCACTGTTAGGAACTAGCGCCACCATCCTACATGTAACACGCACTGTTAGGAACTAGCGCCACCATCCTACATGTAGCACGCACTGTTAGGAACTAGCGCCACCATCCTACATGTAACACGCACTGTTAGGAACTAGGGCCACCATCCTACATGTAACACGCACTGTTAGGAACTAGGGCCACCATCCTACATGTAACACGCACTGTTAGGAACTAGGGCCACCATCCTACATGTAACACGCACTGTTAGGAACTAGGGCCACCATCCTACATGTAACACGCACTGTTAGGAACTAGGGTCACCATCCTACATGTAACACGCACTGTTAGGAACTAGGGCCACCATCCTACATGTAGCACGCACTGTTAGGAACTAGCGCCACCATCCTACATGTAACACGCACTGTTAGGATCTAGCGCCACCATCCTACATGTAGCACGCACTGTTAGGAACTAGCGCCACCATCCTACATGTAACACGCACTGTTAGGAACTAGCGCCACCATCCTACATGTAACACGCACTGTTAGGAACTAGCGCCACCATCCTACATGTAGCACGCACTGTTAGGAACTAGCGCCACCATCCTACATGTAACACGCACTGTTAGGAACTAGCGCCACCATCCTACATGTAACACGCACTGTTAGGAACTAGCGCCACCATCCTACATGTAACACGCACTGTTAGGAACTAGCGCCACCATCCTACATGTAACACGCACTGTTAGGAACTAGCGCCACCATCCTACATGTAACACGCACTGTTAGGAACTAGCGCCACCATCCTACATGTAACACGCACTGTTAGGAACTAGCGCCACCATCCTACATGTAACACGCACTGTTAGGAACTAGCGCCACCATCCTACATGTAACACGCACTGTTAGGAACTAGCGCCACCATCCTACATGTAACACGCACTGTTAGGAACTAGCGCCACCATCCTACATGTAACACGCACTGTTAGGAACTAGCGCCACCATCCTACATGTAACACGCACTGTTAGGAACTAGCGCCACCATCCTACATGTAACACGCACTGTTAGGAACTAGCGCCACCATCCTACATGTAACACGCACTGTTAGGAACTAGCGCCACCATCCTACATGTAACACGCACTGTTAGGAACTAGCGCCACCATCCTACATGTAACACGCACTGTTAGGAACTAGCGCCACCATCCTACATGTAACACGCACTGTTAGGAACTAGCGCCACCATCCTACATGTAACACGCACTGTTAGGAACTAGCGCCACCATCCTACATGTAACACGCACTGTTAGGAACTAGCGCCACCATCCTACATGTAACACGCACTGTTAGGAACTAGCGCCACCATCCTACATGTAGCACGCACTGTTAGGAACTAGCGCCACCATCCTACATGTAACACGCACTGTTAGGAACTAGCGCCACCATCCTACATGTAACACGCACTGTTAGGAACTAGCGCCACCATCCTACATGTAACACGCACTGTTAGGAACTAGCGCCACCATCCTACATGTAACACGCACTGTTAGGAACTAGCGCCACCATCCTACATGTAACACGCACTGTTAGGAACTAGCGCCACCATCCTACATGTAACACGCACTGTTAGGAACTAGCGCCACCATCCTACATGTAACACGCACTGTTAGGAACTAGCGCCACCATCCTACATGTACACGCACTGTTAGGAACTAGCGCCACCATCCTACATGTAACACGCACTGTTAGGAACTAGGGCCACCATCCTACATGTAACACGCACTGTTAGGAACTAGCGCCACCATCCTACATGTAACACGCACTGTTAGGAACTAGCGCCACCATCCTACATGTAACACGCACTGTTAGGAACTAGCGCCACCATCCTACATGTAACACGCACTGTTAGGAACTAGCGCCACCATCCTACATGTAACACGCACTGTTAGGAACTAGCGCCACCATCCTACATGTAACACGCACTGTTAGGAACTAGCGCCACCATCCTACATGTAACACGCACTGTTAGGAACTAGCGCCACCATCCTACATGTAGCACGCACTGTTAGGAACTAGCGCCACCATCCTACATGTAACACGCACTGTTAGGAACTAGCGCCACCATCCTACATGTAGCACGCACTGTTAGGAACTAGCGCCACCATCCTACATGTAACACGCACTGTTAGGAACTAGCGCCACCATCCTACATGTAACACGCACTGTTAGGAACTAGCGCCACCATCCTACATGTAACACGCACTGTTAGGAACTAGCGCCACCATCCTACATGTAACACGCACTGTTAGGAACTAGCGCCACCATCCTACATGTAACACGCACTGTTAGGAACTAGCGCCACCATCCTACATGTAACACGCACTGTTAGGAACTAGCGCCACCATCCTACATGTAACACGCACTGTTAGGAACTAGCGCCACCATCCTACATGTAACACGCACTGTTAGGAACTAGCGCCACCATCCTACATGTAGCACGCACTGTTAGGAACTAGCGCCACCATCCTACATGTAACACGCACTGTTAGGAACTAGCGCCACCATCCTACATGTAGCACGCACTGTTAGGAACTAGCGCCACCATCCTACATGTAACACGCACTGCTAGGAACTAGCGCCACCATCCTACATGTAACACGCACTGTTAGGAACTAGCGCCACCATCCTACATGTAACACGCACTGTTAGGAACTAGCACCACCATCCTACATGTAACACGCACTGTTAGGAACTAGCGCCACCATCCTACATGTAACACGCACTGTTAGGAACTAGCGCCACCATCCTACATGTAACACGCACTGTTAGGAACTAGCGCCACCATCCTACATGTAACACGCACTGTTAGGAACTAGCGCCACCATCCTACATGTAACACGCACTGTTTGGAACTAGCGCCACCATCCTACATGTAACACGCACTGTTTGGAACTAGCGCCACCATCCTACATGTAACACGCACTGTTTGGAATTAGCGCCACCATCCTACATGTAGCACGCACTGTTAGGAACTAGCGCCACCATCCTACATGTAGCACGCACTGTTAGGAACTAGCGCCACCATCCTACATGTAACACGCACTGTTAGGAACTAGCGCCACCATCCTACATGTAACACGTACTGTTAGGAACTAGCGCCACCATCCTACATGTAGCACGCACTGTTTGGAACTAGCGCCACCATCCTACATGTAACACGCACTGTTAGGAACTAGCGCCACCATCCTACATGTAGCACGCACTGTTAGGAACTAGCGCCACCATCCTACATGTAACACGCACTGTTAGGAACTAGGGCCACCATCCTACATGTAACACGCACTGTTAGGAACTAGCGCCACCATCCTACATGTAACACGCACAGTTAGGAACTAGCGCCACCATCCTACATGTAACACGCACTGTTAGGAACTAGCGCCACCATCCTACATGTAACACGCACTGTTAGGAACTAGCGCCACCATCCTACATGTAGCACGCACTGTTAGGAACTAGCGCCACCATCCTACATGTAACACGCACTGTTAGGAACTAGCGCCACCATCCTACATGTAACACGCACTGTTAGGAACTAGCGCCACCATCCTACATGTAGCACGCACTGTTAGGAACTAGCGCAACCATCCTACATGTAACACGCACTGTTAGGAACTAGCGCCACCATCCTACATGTAACACGCACTGTTAGGAACTAGCGCCACCATCCTACATGTAACACGCACTGTTAGGAACTAGCGCCACCATCCTACATGTAACACGCACTGTTAGAGGATGAAGGTATTACTGATCTTGCTCGGCTCAAAGAGAATAAAACTCAACAAAACCAGATGTCGTGTAAGATAAAGTAACATTGAGAAAGTAATTACGAATATCAATGCACAAACCAATAGCCTTAAAATCTCACACGTGATATTTATTCCAGTACACTATCCCGCAAAATGTCGTAGTATTCAGGTGGAATGCGGTATTCAGTCAGTAGCATGACGAATGCAATACGAAATGATAGTCGAAATGTCCGTGGACATTACATCAATGACTTGGGTTGTAGGTCATATAACTGTTCTCAAATCTGAGAAACCCTTTAAAGCCTTATGGCTAGGGCTATCTAATATCTACACTCATATTCAGTAGATTCAGCAAATTGAAGATAATATAATTTTCATTATGCCCAGTATATAGTGATCTAAGAACGCTTTGTTCTACAATAGTAAACGTGTGTGTTTATTATTGTGTCGCCCCGATTGAAAGGGCCAGCCATTTCTGACTTATGAGACACCTCTTGTCGTATCCTTGAAGGCCATGTACCAGGCTGATAATCTTTATTTAACTAGCTAGCGACTCGCCAACCGGCTATATCAGAATGAGCCTCTGACAAGGTTCGGACCTTCGACCTAACACCGTATGCCGACGGATTAACAACTAGGCCACGAAGACGGTCAATAGTAATATTAGTACAATAGTATACATAAAATGCATTGATTCGAAGCATCAAAAGGCGCCACAAAATAGGTGTACAATAAGTGTGCAATTACAGACATGCAAACGGACTCCATATAAGGTTTTTACATACCATTAGTTTTGACATACCGAGGTATACATTAATTTGGATTATATTTGTCTCCCAAATGTTCTTTCCATACTAGCAAATACTCCCAATAAATGCGATTGCCTGCAATCCGATGACAGTGTCAAATTACCCGAAATGTATGTCGTTTTAAATATCTTACTACAAACACACGGCAATGTCATGTAATGTGTGAGGGACATACTGGCATGTAATGTGTGAGGGACATACTGTCATGTAATGTGAGAGGGACATACTGTCATGTAATGTGTGAGGTATATACTGTCATGTAATGTGTGAGGTACATACTGTCATGTAATGTGTGAGTGACATACTGTCATGTAATGTGTGAGGTATATACTGCCATGTAATGTGTGGGGTATATACTGCCATGTAATGTGTGAGGTATATACTGTCATGTAATGTGTGCGGTACATACTGTCATGTAATGTGTGAGGGACATACTGTCATGTAATGTGTGAGGGACATACTGTCATGTAATGTGTGAGGGACATACTGTCATGTAATGTGTGAGGTACATACTGTCATGTAAGGTGTGAGGGACATACTGTCATGTAAGGTGTGAGGGACATACTGTCATGTAATGTGAGAGGGACATACTGCCATGCAATGTGTGAGGGACATACTGTCATGTAATGTGTGAGAGACATACTGTCATGTAATGTGTGAGGTATATACTGTCATGTAATGTGTGAGGGACATACGGTCATGTAATGTGTGAGGGACATACTGTCATGTAATGTGTGAGGGACATACTGTCATGTAATGTGTGAGGTATATACTGCCATGTAATGTGTGAGGGACATACTGTCATGTAATGTGTGAGGGACATACTGTCATGTAATATGTGAGGGACATACTGTCATGTAATATGTGAGGGACATACTGTCATGTAATGTGTGAGGGACATACTGTCATGTAATGTGTGAGGTACATACTGTCATGTAATGTGTGAGGGACATACTGTCATGTAAGGTGTGAGGGACATACTGTCATGTAATGTGAGAGGGACATACTGTCATGTAATGTGTGAGGGACATACTGTCATGTAATGTGTGAGGGACATACTGTCATGTAATGTGTGAGGTATATACTGGCATGTAATGTGTGAGGTACATACTGTCATGTAATGTGTGAGGTACATACTGTCATGTAATGTGTGAGGGACATACTGTCATGTAATGTGTGATGTATATACTGTCATGTAATGTCACATCAGTT
>JABXNX010000023.1:732344-754468 GCA_014843695.1 Archivesica marissinica | reverse complement strand
ACTACTACACAGTGGGGGATTGTACTACTACATAGTGGGGGATTATACTACTACACAGTGGGATTGTACTACTACACAGGGGGATTGTACTACTACACAGTGGGATTGTACTACTACATAGTGGGGATTGTACTACTACATAGGGGGATTGTACTACTACATAGGGGGATTGTACTACTACATAGTGGGGGATTGTACTACTACATAGTGGGATTGTACTACTACATAGTGGGGATTGTACTACTACATAGTGGGGGATTGTACTACTACATAGGGGGATTGTACTACTACATAGGGGGATTGTACTACTACATAGTGGGGGATTGTACTACTACATAGTGGGATTGTACTACTACATAGTGGGGGATTGTACTACTACATAGTGGGATTGTACTACTACATAGTGGGAGATTGTACTACTACATAGTGGGATTGTACTACTACATAGTGGGGGATTGTACTACTACATAGTGGGGGATTGTACTACTACATAGTGGGATTGTACTACTACATAGTGGGGGATTGTACTACTACATAGTGGGATTGTACTACTACATAGTGGGGGATTGTACTACTACATAGTGGGATTGTACTACTACATAGTGGGGGATTGTACTACTACATAGTGGGAGATTGTACTACTACATAGTGGGGGATTGTACTACTACATAGTGGGGGATTGTACTACTACATAGTGGGATTGTACTACTACATAGTGGGGGATTGTACTACTACATAGTGGGGGATTGTACTACTACATAGTGGGGATTGTACTACTACATAGTGGGGGATTGTACTACTACATAGTGGGGGATTGTACTACTACATAGTGGGGGATTGTACTACTACATAGTGGGGGATTGTACTACTACACAGGGGATGTACTACTACATAGTGGGATTGTACTACTACATAGTGGGGATTGTACTACTACATAGTGGGGGATTGTACTACTACATAGTGGGGGATTGTACTACTACATAGTGGGGGATTGTACTACTACATAGTGGGATTGTACTACTACATAGTGGGGGATTGTACTACTACATAGTGGGGGATTGTACTACTACATAGTGGGATTGTACTACTACACAGGGGGATTGTACTACTACATAGTGGGGGATTGTACTACTACATAGTGGGGGATTGTACTACTACATAGTGGGATTGTACTACTACATAGTGGGGATTGTACTACTACACAGTGGGATTGTACTACTACACAGGGGGATTGTACTACTACATAGTGGGGGATTGTACTACTACACATGGGGATTGTACTACTACATAGTGGGGGATTGTACTACTACACAGGGGGATTGTACTACTACATAGTGGGGGATTGTACTACTACATAGTGGGATTGTACTACTACATAGTGGGGGATTGTACTACTACATAGTGGGGGATTGTACTACTACACAGGGGGATTGTACTACTACATAGTTGGGGATTGTACTACTACACAGGGGGATTGTACTACTACACAGGGGGATTGTACTACTACACAGGGATTGTACTACTACATAGTGGGGATTGTACTACTACATAGTGGGGATTGTACTACTACATAGTGGGAGATTGTACTACTACATAGGGGGATTGTACTACTACATAGTGGGGGATTGTACTACTACACAGGGATTGTACTACTACATAGTGGGATTGTACTACTACATAGGGGGATTGTACTACTACATAGTGGGATTGTACTACTACATAGTGGGGATTGTACTACTACATAGTGGGGATTGTACTACTACATAGTGGGGATTGTACTACTACATAGTGGGGGATTGTACTACTACATAGTGGGATTGTACTACTACATAGTGGGGGATTGTACTACTACATAGTGGGGATTGTACTACTACATAGTGGGGGATTGTACTACTACATAGTGGGGATTGTACTACTACATAGTGGGGGATTGTACTACTACATAGTGGGGGATTGTACTACTACATAGTGGGGATTGTACTACTACATAGTGGGATTGTACTACTACATAGTGGGGGATTGTACTACTACATAGTGGGGGATTGTACTACTACACAGTGGGATTGTACTACTACATAGTGGGGGATTGTACTACTACATAGTGGGGGATTGTACTACTACATAGTGGGGGATTGTACTACTACATAGTGGGATTGTACTACTACATAGTGGGGATTGTACTACTACATAGTGGGATTGTACTACTACATAGTGGGGGATTGTACTACTACACAGTGGGATTGTACTACTACATAGTGGGATTGTACTACATAGTGGGGGATTGTACTACTACATAGTGGGATTGTACTATACATAGTGGGATTGTACTACTACATAGTGGGATTGTACTACTACATAGTGGGGGATTGTACTACTACATAGTGGGATTGTACTACTACATAGGGGATTGTACTACTACATAGTGGGATTGTACTACTACATAGTGGGATTGTACTACTACATAGTGGGATTGTACTACTACATAGTGGGATTGTACTACTACATAGTGGGATTGTACTACTACATAGTGGGGGATTGTACTACTACATAGTGGGGGATTGTACTACTACATAGTGGGATTGTACTACTACACAGTGGGGGATTGTACTACTACATAGTGGGGGATTGTACTACTACACAGGGGGATTGTACTACTACATTGGGGGATTGTACTACTACATAGTGGGGATTGTACTACTACACAGGGGGATTGTACTACTACACAGGGGGATTGTACTACTACATAGTGGGATTGTACTACTACACAGTGGGGGATTGTACTACTACATAGTGGGGGATTGTACTACTACATAGTGGGGGATTGTACTACTACATAGTGGGGGATTGTACTACTACATAGTGGGGGATTGTACTACTACATAGTGGGATTGTACTACTACATAGTGGGATTGTACTACTACATAGTGGGATTGTACTACTACATAGTGGGGGATTGTACTACTACACAGTGGGATTGTACTACTACATAGTGGGGGATTGTACTACTACATAGTGGGGGATTGTACTACTACATAGTGGGGGATTGTACTACTACATAGTGGGATTGTACTACTACATAGTGGGGTAGTACTACTACATAGTGGGAGATTGTACTACTACATAGTGGGGATTGTACTACTACATAGTGGGGGATTGTACTACTACATAGTGGATTGTACTACTACATAGTGGGATTGTACTACTACATAGTGGGGGATTGTACTACTACATAGTGGGGGATTGTACTACTACATAGTGGGATTGTACTACTACATAGGGGGATTGTACTACTACATAGTGGGGGATTGTACTACTACATAGTGGGGGATTGTACTACTACATAGTGGGATTGTACTACTACATAGTGGGATTGTACTACTACATAGTGGGATTGTACTACTACATAGTGGGGGATTGTACTACTACATAGTGGGGGATTGTACTACTACATAGTGGGGGATTGTACTACTACATAGTGGGGGATTGTACTACTACATAGTGGGGGATTGTACTACTACATAGTGGGGATTGTACTACTACATAGTGGGGGATTGTACTACTACATAGTGGGGGATTGTACTACTACATAGTGGGGGATTGTACTACTACACAGGGGGATTGTACTACTACATAGTGGGGGATTGTACTACTACATAGTGGGGGATTGTACTACTACATAGTGGGGGATTGTACTACTACTAGTGGGGATTGTACTACTACACAGGGGGATTGTACTACTACATAGTGGGATTGTACTACTACATAGGGGGATTGTACTACTACATAGTGGGGGATTGTACTACACATAGGGGGATTGTACTACTACATAGTGGGATTGTACTACTACATAGGGGGATTGTACTACTACATAGTGGGGGATTGTACTACTACATAGTGGGGGATTGTACTACTACACAGTGGGATTGTACTACTACATAGTGGGGATTGTACTACTACATAGTGGGGGATTGTACTACTACATAGTGGGGGATTGTACTACTACATAGTGGGGGATTGTACTACTACACAGTGGGATTGTACTACTACATAGTGGGGATTGTACTACTACATAGTGGGGGATTGTACTACTACATAGTGGGGGATTGTACTACTACATAGTGGGGATTGTACTACTACACAGGGGGATTGTACTACTACACAGGGGGATTGTACTACTACACAGGGGGATTGTACTACTACACAGGGGGATTGTACTACTACACAGGGGGATTGTACTACTACACAGGGGGATTGTACTACTACATAGGGGGATTGTACTACTACACAGGGGGATTGTACTACTACATAGTGGGATTGTACTACTACATAGTGGGGGATTGTACTACTACATAGTGGGGGATTGTACTACTACATAGTGGGGGATTGTACTACTACATAGTGGGGGATTGTACTACTACATAGTGGGGGATTGTACTACTACATAGGGGATTGTACTACTACATAGGGGGATTGTACTACTACATAGTGGGAGATTGTACTACTACATAGTGGGGATTGTACTACTACAAGGGGGGGATTGTACTACTACATAGTGGGGGATTGTACTACTACATAGTGGGGGATTGTACTACTACATAGTGGGGGATTGTACTACTACATAGTGGGATTGTACTACTACATAGTGGGGGATTGTACTACTACATATTGGGGGATTGTACTACTACACAGGGGGGGATTTTATGTTGTAGTATTTCTTGGTTAGTATGACTGTTGTAGTATTTCTCTCAGTTAGTATAACTGTTGTAGTATTTTCTCAGTTAGTATAACTGTTGTAGTATTTTCACGGTTAGTATAACTGTTGGAGTATTTTCTCAGTTAGTATAACTGTTGTAGTATTTTCTTGGTTAGTATAACTGTTGGAGTATTTTCTCAGTTAGTATAACTGTTGGAGTATTTTCTCGGTTAGTATAACAGTTGTAGTATTTCTATCGGTTAGTATGACTGTTGTAGTATTTTCTTGGTTAGCATAACTTGTAGTATTTTCTCGGTTAGTATGACTGTTGTAGTATTTCTCTCGGTTAGTATGACTGTTGTAGTATTTCTCTCGGTTAGTATGACTGTTGTAATATTTCTCTATGTTAGTATGACTGTTGTAGTATTTCTTGGTTAGTATGACTGTTGTAGTATTTCTTGGTTAGTATGACTGTTGTAGTATATCTCTCAGTTAGTATGACTGTTGTAGTATTTCTCTCAGTTAGTATGACTGTTGTAGTATTTCTCTCAGTTAGTATGACTGTTGTAGTATTTCTCTCAGTTAGTATGACTGTTGTAGTATTTCTCTCAGTTAGTATGACTGTTGTAGTATTTCTCTCGGTTAGTATGACTGTTGTAGTATTTCTCTCAGTTAGTATGACTGTTGTAGTATTTCTCTCGGTTAGTATGACTGTTGTAATATTTCTCTATGTTAGTATGACTGTTGTAGTATTTCTTGGTTAGTATGACTGTTGTAGTATTTCTTGGTTAGTATGACTGTTGTAGTATTTCTCTAGGTTTGTATGACTGTTGTAGTATTTCTTGGTTAGTATGACTGTTGTAGTATTTCTCTCTGTTAGTATAACTGTTGTAGTATTTCTTGGTTAGTATGACTGTTGTAGTATTTCTCTCTGTTAGTATAACTGTTGTAGTATTTCTCTTGGTTTGTATGAATGTTGTAGTATTTCTCAGTTAGTATGACTGTTGTAGTATTTCTTGGTTAGTATGACTGTTGTAGTATCTCTCGGTTAGTATGACTGTTGTAGTATTTCTTGGTTTGTATGACTGTTGTAGTATTTCTCAGTTAGTATGACTGTTGTGGTATTTCTTGGTTAGTATGACTGTTGTGGTATTTCTTGGTTAGTATGACTGTTGTAGTATTTCTTGGTTAGTATGACTGTTGTAGTATTTCTCTAGGTTAGTATGACTGTTGTAGTATTTCTTGGTTAGTATGACTGTTGTAGTATCTCTCGGTTAGTATGACTGTTGTAGTATTTCTTGGTTAGTATGACTGTTGTAGTATTTCTCTAGGTTAGTATGACTGTTGTAGTATTTCTTGGTTAGTATGACTGTTGTGGTATTTCTCGGTTAGTATGACTGTTGTAGTATTTCTTGGTTAGTATGACTGTTGTAGTATTTCTTGGTTAGTATGACTGTTGTAGTATTTCTTGGTTAGTATGACTGTTGTAGTATTTCTCGGTTAGTATGACTGTTGTAGTATTTCTCGGTTAGTATGACTGTTGTAGTATTTTTCGAATCAGTTTCCTCTTTGCTAACACAAAATTTGGTAACACTTCTGTGTTACTCTTGGCAACAATTTTGTAACCACCATTATGATACATCATGACAACCTTTAAGTTACCTTTTTGTCAAGGTACAAGTCCTTGAACATCTTTGAAAGCTCGTCAAATATTGCACCATATTCCTCGTATATTTTCTGCATTTCATTGATATGTTCAGCTACTGCCTCCATTCCTTTCCTTGCCTCTGAAATAAATAAACCTGTCTTCAATATCAGAAATATATATAATCTTCAATATCACCAATAACCCTGTCTTCAATATCACCAATAACCCTGTCTTCAATATCACAAATAACCCTGTCTTCAATATCACCAATAACCCTGTCTTCAATATCACACATAACCCTGTCTTCAATATCACCAATAACCCTGTCTTCAATATCACCAATAACCCTGTCTTCAATATCACCAATAACCCTGTCTTCAATATCACAAATATCCCTGTATTCAATATCACAAATATCCCTGTATTCAATATCACCAATAACCCTGTCTTCAATATCACCAATAACCCTGTCTTCAATATCACCAATAACCCTGTCTTCAATATCACCAATAACCCTGTCTTCAATATCACCAATAACCCTGTCTTCAATATCACAAATAACCCTGTCTTCAATATCACAAATATCCCTGTATTCAATATCACCAATAACCCTGTCTTCAATATCACCAATAACCATGTCTTCAATATCACAAATAACCCTGTCTTCAATATCACAAATATCCTGTATTCAATATCACCAATAACCCTGTCTTCAATATCACAAATATCCCTGTATTCAATATCACCAATAACCCTGTCTTCAATATCACCAATAACCCTGTCTTCAATATCACCAATATCCCTGTATTCAATATCACCAATAACCCTGTCTTCAATATCACCAATAACCCTGTCTTCAATATCACAAATAACCCTGTCTTCAATATCACCAATAACCCTGTCTTCAATATCACCAATAACCCTGTCTTCAAAATCACCAATAACCATGTCTTCAATATCACCAATAACCCTGTCTTCAATATCACCAATAACCCTGTCTTCAATATCACAAATATACTTGTATTCAATATCACAAATATCCCTGTATTCAATATCACCAATAACCCTGTCTTCAATATCACCAATAACCCTGTCTTCAATATCACACATATCCCTGTATTCAATATCACCAATAACCCTGTCTTCAATATCACCAATAACCCTGTCTTCAATATCACACATATCCCTGTATTCAATATCACCAATAACCCTGTCTTCAATATCACCAATAACCATGTATTCAATATCACAAATAACCCTGTCTTCAATATCACAAATATCCTGTATTCAATATCACCAATAACCCTGTCTTCAATATCACAAATATCCCTGTATTCAATATCACCAATAACCCTGTCTTCAATATCACCAATAACCCTGTCTTCAATATCACCAATAACCCTGTCTTCAATATCACCAATATCCCTGTATTCAATATCACCAATAACCCTGTCTTCAATATCACCAATAACCATGTCTTCAATATCACAAATAACCCTGTCTTCAATATCACAAATATCCTGTATTCAATATCACCAATAACCCTGTCTTCAATATCACAAATATCCCTGTATTCAATATCACCAATAACCCTGTCTTCAATATCACCAATAACCCTGTCTTCAATATCACCAATAACCCTGTCTTCAATATCACCAATATCCCTGTATTCAATATCACCAATAACCCTGTCTTCAATATCACAAATATCCCTGTCTTCAATATCACCAATAACCATGTCTTCAATATCACAAATAACCCTGTCTTCAATATCACAAATATCCTGCATTCAATATCACCAATAACCCTGTCTTCAATATCACCAATAACCCTGTCTTCAATATCACCAATAACCCTGTCTTCAATATCACCAATAACCCTGTCTTCAATATCACAAATATCCCTGTATTCAATATCACAAATATCCCTGTATTCAATATCACCAATAACCCTGTCTTCAATATCACCAATAACCCTGTCTTCAATATCACCAATAACCCTGTCTTCAATATCACCAATAACCCTGTCTTCAATATCACCAATAACCCTGTCTTCAATATCACAAATAACCATGTCTTCAATATCACAAATATCCCTGTATTCAATATCACCAATAACCCTGTCTTCAATATCACCAATAACCCTGTCTTCAATATCACCAATAACCATGTCTTCAATATCACAAATAACCCTGTCTTCAATATCACAAATATCCTGTATTCAATATCACCAATAACCCTGTCTTCAATATCACAAATATCCCTGTAATCAATATCACCAATAACCCTGTCTTCAATATCACCAATAACCCTGTCTTCAATATCACCAATAACCCTGTCTTCAATATCACCAATATCCCTGTATTCAATATCACCAATAACCCTGTCTTCAATATCACCAATAACCCTGTCTTCAATATCACCAATAACCCTGTCTTCAATATCACCAATAACCCTGTCTTCAATATCACCAATATCCCTGTATTCAATATCACCAATAACCCTGTCTTCAATATCACCAATAACCATGTCTTCAATATCACAAATAACCCTGTCTTCAATATCACAAATATCCTGTATTCAATATCACCAATAACCCTGTCTTCAATATCACAAATATCCCTGTATTCAATATCACCAATAACCCTGTCTTCAATATCACCAATAACCCTGTCTTCAATATCACCAATAACCCTGTCTTCAATATCACCAATATCCCTGTATTCAATATCACCAATAACCCTGTCTTCAATATCACCAATAACCATGTCTTCAATATCACAAATAACCCTGTCTTCAATATCACAAATATCCTGTATTCAATATCACCAATAACCCTGTCTTCAATATCACAAATATCCCTGTATTCAATATCACCAATAACCCTGTCTTCAATATCACCAATAACCCTGTATTCAATATCACCAATAACCCTGTCTTCAATATCACCAATAACCCTGTCTTCAATATCACAAATAACCCTGTCTTCAATATCACCAATAACCCTGTCTTCAATATCACCAATAACCCTGTCTTCAAAATCACCAATAACCATGTCTTCAATATCACCAATAACCCTGTCTTCAATATCACCAATAACCCTGTCTTCAATATCACAAATAACCCTGTCTTCAATATCACAAATAACCCTGTCTTCAGTATCACCAATAACCCTGTCTTCAATATCACCAATAACCCTTTCTTCAATATCACAAATAACCCTGTCTTCAATATCACAAATAACCCTGTCTTCAATATCACAAATATCCTGTATTCAATATCACCAATAACCCTGTCTTCAATATCACCAATAACCCTGTCTTCAGTATCACAAATAACCCTGTCTTCAATATCACAAATATCCTGTATTCAATATCACCAATAACCCTGTCTTCAATATCACCAATAACCCTGTCTTCAATATCACAAATATCCTGTATTCAATATCACCAATAACCCTGTCTTCAATATCACAAATATCCTGTATTCAATATCACCAATAACCCTGTCTTCAATATCACCAATAACCCTGTCTTCAATATCACACATAACCCTGTCTTCAATATCACCAATAACCTTGTCTTCAATATCACCAATAACCCTGTCTTCAATATCACAAATAACCCTGTCTTCAATATCACAAATAACCCTGTCTTCAATATCACAAATAACCCTGTCTTCAATAACAGAAATATATATAACCGAGTGCTAGTTATGATACAGCTTTTGCTGGTTTGATACAGGCTCGTGACAGTATCAAACTAGCAAAGGTAATATCAGACTGGAAAACACAGCGTATCAACCTGGCTGGTAGACAGTTTTGTGGTAAGGACGAGCTTTCAAAGATGTTCAAAGACTTGTATCATGACAAAAAGGTAACTTAAAGGTTGTCATGATGTATCTTAATGGTGGTTACAATAAGGAGAAAACATAGGTTGTCATGATGTATCTTAATGGTGGTTACAATAAGGAGAAAACATAGGTTGTCATGATGTATCTTAATGGTGGTTACAATACGGAGAAAACATAGGTTGTCATGATGTATCTTAATGGTGGTTACAATAAGGAGAAAACATAGGTTGTCATGATGTATCTTAATGGTGGTTACAATAAGGAGAAAACATAGGTTGTCATGATGTATCTTAATGGTGGTTACAATACGGAGAAAACATAGGTTGTCATGATGTATCTTAATGGTGGTTACAATACGGAGAAAACATAGGTTGTCATGATGTATCTTAATGGTGGTTACAATACGGAGAAAACATAGGTTGTCATGATGTATCTTAATGGTGGTTACAATACGGAGAAAACATAGGTTGTCATGATGTATCTTAATGGTGGTTACAATAAGGAGAAAACATAGGTTGTCATGATGTATCTTAATGGTGGTTACAATAAGGAGAAAACATATCTAATAAATACTGAAATTTATATTCTGATATAAGAGTAACACTTTTTGAAAATGCCACATTGATAAACAAGTTTATACATATGTTATCTGAGGATAAACTTATACATGTAATGCAAAGAAAATACATACTGGTTAAACCCGGAATCGCGTTATGCATTATAAGTAAGTATAAAATTTATTTTTAAGTATGTCCAAATATTTATAAAAGAAACTGAAAGATTTAAACAGTAATTATCATGCATGCTACACATGCTACACATATTATATATTAAGCTTCGTGAGTCACTATGCTTTACTCTGGTAACAAATGTGGGTGGGGCAATGAAATCTGAGCATACTTGTCTGTTTTTCTACATGTGTCATTTTTCCTCTAGAAAACAGGAATTCTTTCATTTAAATTTTATTGTAGTATCACTCGACACACTTGTATTCACTAGTATTTTTCATACAAAATAAAAAATAACTTATATATCTGGCGAGGATCGAATAAATGTTGTTATAACTTGTGGTCCAATCTATTTGTGTATGTATGTAATACTTGTATGATTGTGTGTATGTATGTAATACTTGTATGATTGTGTGTATGTATGTAATACTTGTATGATTGTGTGTATGAATGTAATACTTGTATGATTGTGTGTATGTATGTAATACTTGTATGATTGTGTGTATGTATGTAATACTTGTATGATTGTGTGTATGTATGTAATACTTGTATGATTGTGTGTATGTATGTAATACTTGTATGATTGTGTGTATGTATATAATACTTGTATGATTGTGTGTATGTATGTAATACTTGTATGATTGTGTGTATGTATGTAATACTTGTATGATTGTGTGTATGTATATAATACTTGTATGTTTGTGTGTATGTATGTAATACTTGTATGATTGTGTGTATGTATGTAATACTTGTATGATTGTGTGTATGTATGTAATACTTGTATGATTGTGTGTATGTATGTAATACTTGTATGATTGTGTGTATGTATGTAATACTTGTATGATTGTGTGTATGTATGTAATACTTGTATGATTGTGTGTATGTATGTAATACTTGTATGATTGTGTGTATGTATGTAATACTTGTATGATTGTGTGTATGTATGTAATACTTGTATGATTGTGTGTATGTATGTAATACTTGTATGATTGTGTGTATGTATGTAATACTTGTATGATTGTGTGTATGTATGTAATACTTGTATGATTGTGTGTATGTATGTAATACTTGTATGATTGTGTGTATGTATGTAATACTTGTATGATTGTGTGTATGTATGTAATACTTGTGTGATTGTGTGTATGTATGTAATACTTGTATGATTGTGTGTATGTATGTAATACTTGTATGATTGTGTGTATGTATGTAATACTTGTATGATTGTGTGTATGTATGTGTGTGTGTATGTATGTAATACTTGTATGATTGTGTGTATGTATGTAATACTTGTATGAGTGTGTGTATGTATGTAATACTTGTATGATTGTGTGTATGTATGTAATACTTGTGTGATTGTGTGTATGTATGTAATACTTGTATGATTGTGTGTATGTATGTAATACTTGTATGATTGTGTGTATGTATGTAATACTTGTATGATTGTGTGTATGTATGTAATACTTGTATGATTGTGTGTATGTATGTAATACTTGTATGATTGTGTGTATGTATGTAATACTTGTATGATTGTGTGTATGTATGTAATACTTGTATGATTGTGTGTATGTATGTAATACTTGTATGATTGTGTGTATGTATGTAATACTTGTATGATTGTGTGTATGTATGTAATACTTGTATGATTGTGTGTATGTATTTAATACTTGTATGATTGTGTGTATGTATGTAATACTTGTATGATTGTGTGTATGTATGTAATACTTGTATGATTGTGTGTATGTATGTAATACTTGTATGATTGTGTGTATGCATGTAATACTTGTATGATTGTGATGGTGTTTATGCATACAATAAAATATAATTAAAACAAAGTTCTATGCCGGGGATGGTGTTATGGTCCACACATTCAGTTCTTTTCCAGGGATTGTCTTGTCCATTCATGCAGTTCTATGCTGGAGATGGTCCTGTTGTCCATTCATGCAGTTCTATGCTGGAGATGGTCCTGTTGTCCATTCATGCAGTTCTATGCTGGAGATGGTCCTGTTGTCCATTCATGCAGTTCTATGCTGGAGATGGTCTTGTTGTCCACTCATGCAGTTCTATGCTGGAGATGGTCCTGTTGTCCACTCATGCAGTTCTATGCTGGAGATGGTCCTGTTGTCCATTCATGCAGTTCTATGCTGGAGATGGTCTTGTTGTCCAATCATGCAGTTCTATGCTGGAGATGGTCCTGTTGTCCACTCATGCAGTTCTATGCTGGAGATGGTCCTGTTGTCCACTCATGCAGTTCTATGCTGGAGATGGTCCTGTTGTCCACTCATGCAGTTCTATGCTGGAGATGGTCTTGTTGTCCAATCATGCAGTTCTATGCTGGAGATGGTCCTGTTGTCCACTCATGCAGTTATATACTGGAGATGGTCTTGTTGTTCATTCCTGCAGTTCTATGCTGGAGATGGTCTTGTTGTTCATTCATGCAGTTCTATGCTGGAGATGGTCCTGTTGTCCATTCATGCAGTTCTATGCTGGATATGGTCCTGTTGTCCACTCATGCATTTATATGCTGGAGATGGTCTTGTTGTTCATTCCTGCAGTTCTATGCTGGAGATGGTCTTGTTGTTCATTCCTGCAGTTCTATGCTGGAGATGGTCTTGTTGTCCACTCATGCAGTTCTATGCTGGAGATGGTGCTGTTGTCCACTCATGCAATTCTATGCTGGAGATGGTCCTGTTGTCCACTCATGCAGTTCTATGCTGGAGATGGTCTTGCTGTCCACTCATGCAGTTCTATGCTGGAGATGGTCCTGTTGTCCACTCATGCAGTTCTATGCTGGAGATGGTCTAGTTGTCCATTCATGCAGTTTTATGCTGGATATGGTCTTATTGTCCACTCATGCAGTTCTATGCTGGATATGGTCTTGTTGTCCATTCATGCAGTTCTATGCTGGATATGGTCTTCTTGTCCATTCATGCAGTTTTATGCTGGATACGGTCTTGTTGTCCAATCATGCAGTTCTATGCTGGATATGGTCTTGTTGTACATTCATGCAGTTCTATGCTGGATATGGTCTTGTTGTCCATTCATGCAGTTCTATGCTGGATATGGTCTTGTTGTCCATTCATGCAGTTCTATGCTGGATATGGTCTTGTTGTCCTTTCATGCCGTTCTATGCTGGATATGGTCTTCTTGTCCATTCATGCAGTTCTATGCTGGAGATGGTCTTGTTGTCTATTCATGCAGTTCTATGCTGGAGATGGTCTTGTTGTCCATTCATCCAGTTCTATGCTGGATATGGTCTTGTTGTCCATTCATGCAGTTCTATGTTGGAGATGGTCTTGTTGTCCAATCATGCAGTTCTATGCTGGAGATGGTCCTGTTGTCCACTCATGCAGTTCTATGCAGGAGATGGTCCTGTTGTCCACTCATGCAGTTCTATGCAGAGGATGGTCCTCTTGTCCACTCATGCAGTTCTATGCTGGAGATGGTCTTGTTGTCTACTCATGCAGTTCTATACTGGAGATGGTCCTGTTGTCCACTCATGCAGTTCTATGCTGGAGCTGGTCTTGTTGTCCACTAATGCAGTTCTATGCTGGAGATGGTCTTGTTGTCCACTCATGCAGTTCTATGCTGGAGATGGTCCTGTTGTCCATTCATGCAGTTCTATGCTGGATATGTTCCTGTTGTTCATTCATGCAGTTCTATGCTGGAGATGGTCATGTTGTCCATTCATGCAGTTCTATGCTGGAGATGGTCCTGTTGTTCATTCATGCAGTTCTATGCTGGAGATGGTCTTGTTGTCCTTTCATGCAGTTCTATGCTGCAGATGGTCTTGTTGTCCATTCATGCAGTTCTATGCTGGAGATGGTCCTGTTGTTCACTCATGTAGTTATATGCTGGAGATGGTCCTGTTGTCCATTCATGCAGTTCTATGCTGGAGATGGTCATGTTGTCCACTCATGCAGTTCTATGCTGGATATGGTCTTGTTGTCCACTCATGCAGTTCTATGCTGGATATGGTCTTGTTGTCCATTCATGCAGTTCTATGCTGGAGATGGTCTTGTTGTCCACTCATGCAGTTATATACTGGAGATGGTCTTGTTGTCCACTCAGGCAGTTCTATGCTGGAGATGGTCTTGCTGTCCACTTATGCAGTTATATGCTGGAGATGGTCTTGTTGTCCACTCATGCAGTTATATACTGGAGATGGTCTTGTTGTTCATTCCTGCAGTTCTATGCTGGAGATGGTCTTGTTGTTCATTCATGCAGTTCTATGCTGGAGATGGTCCTGTTGTCCATTCATGCAGTTCTATGCTGGATATGGTCCTGTTGTCCACTCATGCATTTATATGCTGGAGATGGTCTTGTTGTTCATTCCTGCAGTTCTATGCTGGAGATGGTCTTGTTGTTCATTCCTGCAGTTCTATGCTGGAGATGGTCTTGTTGTCCACTCATGCAGTTCTATGCTGGAGATGGTGCTGTTGTCCACTCATGCAATTCTATGCTGGAGATGGTCCTGTTGTCCACTCATGCAGTTCTATGCTGGAGATGGTCTTGCTGTCCACTCATGCAGTTCTATGCTGGAGATGGTCCTGTTGTCCACTCATGCAGTTCTATGCTGGAGATGGTCTAGTTGTCCATTCATGCAGTTTTATGCTGGATATGGTCTTATTGTCCACTCATGCAGTTCTATGCTGGATATGGTCTTGTTGTCCATTCATGCAGTTCTATGCTGGATATGGTCTTCTTGTCCATTCATGCAGTTTTATGCTGGATACGGTCTTGTTGTCCAATCATGCAGTTCTATGCTGGATATGGTCTTGTTGTACATTCATGCAGTTCTATGCTGGATATGGTCTTGTTGTCCATTCATGCAGTTCTATGCTGGATATGGTCTTGTTGTCCATTCATGCAGTTCTATGCTGGATATGGTCTTGTTGTCCTTTCATGCCGTTCTATGCTGGATATGGTCTTCTTGTCCATTCATGCAGTTCTATGCTGGAGATGGTCTTGTTGTCTATTCATGCAGTTCTATGCTGGAGATGGTCTTGTTGTCCATTCATCCAGTTCTATGCTGGATATGGTCTTGTTGTCCATTCATGCAGTTCTATGTTGGAGATGGTCTTGTTGTCCAATCATGCAGTTCTATGCTGGAGATGGTCCTGTTGTCCACTCATGCAGTTCTATGCAGGAGATGGTCCTGTTGTCCACTCATGCAGTTCTATGCAGAGGATGGTCCTCTTGTCCACTCATGCAGTTCTATGCTGGAGATGGTCTTGTTGTCTACTCATGCAGTTCTATACTGGAGATGGTCCTGTTGTCCACTCATGCAGTTCTATGCTGGAGCTGGTCTTGTTGTCCACTAATGCAGTTCTATGCTGGAGATGGTCTTGTTGTCCACTCATGCAGTTCTATGCTGGAGATGGTCCTGTTGTCCATTCATGCAGTTCTATGCTGGATATGTTCCTGTTGTTCATTCATGCAGTTCTATGCTGGAGATGGTCATGTTGTCCATTCATGCAGTTCTATGCTGGAGATGGTCCTGTTGTTCATTCATGCAGTTCTATGCTGGAGATGGTCTTGTTGTCCTTTCATGCAGTTCTATGCTGCAGATGGTCTTGTTGTCCATTCATGCAGTTCTATGCTGGAGATGGTCCTGTTGTTCACTCATGTAGTTATATGCTGGAGATGGTCCTGTTGTCCATTCATGCAGTTCTATGCTGGAGATGGTCATGTTGTCCACTCATGCAGTTCTATGCTGGATATGGTCTTGTTGTCCACTCATGCAGTTCTATGCTGGATATGGTCTTGTTGTCCATTCATGCAGTTCTATGCTGGAGATGGTCTTGTTGTCCACTCATGCAGTTATATACTGGAGATGGTCTTGTTGTCCACTCAGGCAGTTCTATGCTGGAGATGGTCTTGCTGTCCACTTATGCAGTTATATGCTGGAGATGGTCTTGTTGTCCACTCATGCAGTTCTATACTGGAGATGGTCATGTTGTCCACTCATGCAGGTCTATGCTGGAGATTATTTTGTTGTCCACTCATGCAGTTATATGCTGGAGATGGTCTTGTTGTCCAATCATGCAGTTCTATGCTGGAGATGGTCTTGTTGTCCAATCATGCAGTTCTATGCTGGAGATGGTCTTGTTGTCCACTCATGCAGTTCTATGCTGGAGATAGTCTTGTTGTCCACTCATGCAGTTCTATGCTGGAGATGGTCTTGTTGTCCACTCATGCAGTTCTATGCTGGAGATTATCCTGTTGTCCACTCATGCAGTTATATGCTGGAGATTATCCTGTTGTCCACTCATGCAGTTCTATGCTGGAGATGGTCCTGTTGTCCACTCATGTAGTTCTATACTGGAGATGGTCTTGTTGTCCATTCATGCAGTTCTATGCTGGAGATGGTCATGGTGTCCACTCATGCAGTTCTATGCTGGATATGGTCTTGTTGTCCATTCATGCAGTTCTATGCTGGAGATGGTCTTGTTGATACTCATGCAGTTCTATGCTGGAGATGGTCTTGTTGTCCACTCATGCAGTTCTATGCTGGAGATGGTCTTGTTGTCCACTCATGCAGTTCTATGCTGGAGATGGTCCTGTTGTCCATGTATGCAGTTCTATGCTGGAGATGGTCCTGTTGTCCACTCATGCAGTTCTATGCTGGAGATGGTCCTGTTGTCCACTCATGCAGTTCTATGCTGGAGATGGTCTTGTTGTCCACTCATGCAGTTCTATGCTGGAGATGGTCCTGTTGTCCACTCATGCAGTTCTATGCTGGAGATGGTCCTGTTGTCCATGTATGCAGTTCTATGCTGGAGATGGTCATGTTGTCCACTCATGCAGTTCTATGCTGGAGATGGTCTTGTTGTCCACTCATGCAGTTCTATGCTGGAGATGGTCCTGTTGTCCATGTATGCAGTTCTATGCTGGAGATGGTCCTGTTGTCCACTCATGCAGTTCTATGCTGGAGATGGTCCTGTTGTCCACTCATGCAGTTCTATGCTGGAGATGGTCCTGTTGTCCACTCATGCAGTTATATGCTGGAGTTTATCCAGATCCTCATAGGGTTTACTTTTTATCAATAAAATCCTGACTTACTTGGCAGGTTACGGGTTAATCCAAGCAAAGAAACATAACTATAGTAAGTATTTAATACTAGAAACATAACTATAGTAAGTATTTAATACTAGAAACATAACTATAGTAAGTATTTAATACTAGAAACATAACTATAGTAAGTATTTAATACTAGAAACATAACTATAGTAAGTATTTAATACTAGAAACATAACTATAGTAAGTATTTAATACTAGACACATAACTATAGTAAGTATTTAATACTATACACATAACTATAGTAAGTATTTAATACTAGAAACATAACTATAGTAAGTATTTAATACTAGAAACATAACTATAGTAAGTATTTAATACTATACACATAACTATAGTAAGTATTTAATACTAGACACATAACTATATTAAGTATTTAATACTATACACATAACTATAGTAAGTATTTAATACTAGACACATAACTATAGTAAGTATTTAATACTATACACATAACTATAGTAAGTATTTAATACTAGACACATAACTATAGTAAGTATTTAATACTATACACATAACTATAGTAAGTATTTAATACTAGACACATAACTATAGTAAGTATTTAATACTATACACATAACTATAGTAAGTATTTAATACTAGACACATAACTATAGTAAGTATTTAATACTAGACACATAACTATAGTAAGTATTTAATACTAGACACATAACTATAGTAAGTATTTAATACTAGACACATAACTATAGTAAGTATTTAATACTAGACACATAACTATAGTAAGTATTTAATACTATACACATAACTATAGTAAGTATTTAATACTAGAAACATAACTATAGTAAGTATTTAATACTAGACACATAACTATAGTAAGTATTTAATACTAGACACATAACTATAGTAAGTATTTAATACTAGACACATAACTATAGTAAGTATTTAATACTAGACACATAACTATAGTAAGTATTTAATACTAGACACATAACTATAGTAAGTATTTAATACTAGACACATAACTATAGTAAGTATTTAATACTAGACACATAACTATAGTAAGTATTTAATACTAGAAACATAACTATAGTAAGTATTTAATACTAGAAACATAACTATAGTAAGTATTTAATACTAGAAACATAACTATAGTAAGTATTTAATACTAGACACATAACTATAGTAAGTATTTAATACTATACACATAACTATAGTAAGTATTTAATACTAGAAACATAACTATAGTAAGTATTTAATACTAGACACATAACTATAGTAAGTATTTAATACTAGAAACATAACTATAGTAAGTATTTAATACTAGAAACATAACTATAGTAAGTATTTAATACTAGAAACATAACTATAGTAAGTATTTAATACTAGACACATAACTATAGTAAGTATTTAATACTAGACACATAACTATAGTAAGTATTTAATACTAGAAACATAACTATAGTAAGTATTTAATACTAGACACATAACTATAGTAAGTATTTAATACTAGAAACATAACTATAGTAAGTATTTAATACTAGAAACATAACTATAGTAAGTATTTAATACTAGAAACATAACTATAGTAAGTATTTAATACTAGACACATAACTATAGTAAGTATTTAATACTAGAAACATAACTATAGTAAGTATTTAATACTAGACACATAACTATAGTAAGTATTTAATACTAGACACATAACTATAGTAAGTATTTAATACTAGAAACATAACTATAGTAAGTATTTAATACTATACACATAACTATAGTAAGTATTTAATACTAGAAACATAACTATAGTAAGTATTTAATACTATACACATAACTATAGTAAGTATTTAATACTAGAAACATAACTATAGTAAGTATTTAATACTAGAAACATAACTATAGTAAGTATTTAATACTATACACATAACTATAGTAAGTATTTAATACTAGAAACATAACTATAGTAAGTATTTAATACTAGAAACATAACTATAGTAAGTATTTAATACTAGAAACATAACTATAGTAAGTATTTAATACTAGAAACATAACTATAGTAAGTATTTAATACTAGACACATAACTATAGTAAGTATTTAATACTAGAAAAGACAAAAAAACGAAACTACAATATCATAATCATACATAAATAATTAACCAATATTGACGCTATCATATCAATCTTGCTACTTTATCATGACATTCCACTTCAGTATAAATACTAAGATTAAATCTATCAGTTGTGTTCAAATTTTAGATAACAAATCACCATATCATCAGGGAAGTTGTCACACATTCTCAGCAGGGAAGTTGTCACACATTCTCAGCAGGGAAGTTGTCACACATTCTCAGCAGGGAAGTTGTCACACATTCTCAGCAGGGAAGTTGTCACACATTCTCAGCAGGGAAGTTGTCACACATTCTCATCAGGGAAGTTGTCACACATTCTCATCAGGGAAGTTGTCACACATTCTTAGAAGGGAAGTTGTCACACATTCTCAGCAGGAAGTTGTCACACATTCTCAGCAGGAAGTTGTCACACATTCTCAGTAGGGAAGTTGTCACACGCTTGTTCAATTATCTCAAACATTCAAACTCCAATACAATAGCACACTATTTATGAGAGCAGGCCTTCATTATACATGTATGAATATTTATTTTATGCTAATTAATGAAATACAGTGTTCTATCGGTGAGATATAATCCATATCACTCACTGCATATCACTAACTGTATTTTGCCAGACTAAATTTAAGAATACGAAAATATACAAATTATCGCCAATTATTGAAAAAGATTACTGATTTACCTGTATTTTCTCACTTCTCAGCAAGATATATTCCACATTCACTCAAAACAAACAAATATCCTCTATGTATTAAACAATCGGGATAATTTTATTTTAACGGTACCTATCCAAATACAGGTAAATCAGTAATCTTTTTCAATAATTGGCGATAATTTGTATATTTTCGTATTCTTAAATTTAAATGCATTGATTTATTTTGTAACCGATTTGTGGTCTAGTGGATAGTTTATCTGACTTGTAATCTTATTTCAAATAATGTTTTCGTTTGTTTGTTTTATTTATTTAGATATATTTCTTTTTTTGTCATGACATAATTATATACAAATGTTCATCAAAATGCACTGTCAGTGTCTGAGTAGTCATCCTGCTCACTTGCGGTGTCTGTTCCCTCCTCATCACTGACCTCAACAATGAACCGCTCACAAGCTTGTTCCACTGCAATGTCGGTCTTGCGAAATCGCTCCTCTGCCTCTCTTGCATGCGGCAGCAGTTCTCCCATTCAGACGATGTAACGCTGCCTCTTGCATGCTGCAGCAGCAGTTCTCCCATTCAGACGATGTAACGTTGACTCTTGCATGCTGCAGCAGCTCTCCCATTCGGACGATGTAACGCTGACTCTTGCATGCTGCAGCAGTTCTCCCATTCGGACGATGTAACTCTGCCTCTTGCATGCTGCAGCAGCAGTTCTCCCATTCAGACGATGTAACGCTGACTCTTGCATGCTGCAGCAGCAGTTCTCCCATTCAGACGATGTAACGCTGACTCTTGCATGCTGCAGCAGTTCTCCCATTCAGACGAAGTAACGCTGACTCTTGCATGCTGCAGCAGTTCTCCCATTCGGACGATGTAACGCTGCCTCTTTCATGCTGCAGCAGTTCTCCCATTCAGACGATGTAACGCTGCCTCTTTCATGCTGCAGCAGTTCTCCCATTCAGACGATGTAACTCTGACTCTTGCATGCTGCAGCAGCAGTTCTCCCATTCAGACGATGTAACGCTGACTCTTGCATGCTGCAGCAGTTCTCCCATTCGTACGATGTAACTCTGACTCTTGCATGCTGCAGCAACAGTTCTCCCATTCAGATGATGTAACTCTGACTCTTGCATGCTGCAGCAGCAGTTCTCCCATTCGGACGATGTAACTCTGACTCTTGCATGCTGCAGCAGTTCTCCCATTCGGACGATGTAATGCTGCCTCTTTCATGCTGCAGCAGCAGTTCTCCCATTCAGACGATGTAACGCTGCCTCTTTCATGCTGCAGCAGTTATCCCTTTCAGACGATGTAATGCTGACTCTTGCATGCTGCAGCAGCAGTTCTCCCATTCGGACGATGTAACTCTGACTCTTGCATGCTGCAGCAGTTC
>JABXNX010000023.1:711513-731344 GCA_014843695.1 Archivesica marissinica | reverse complement strand
CTGACTCTTGCATGCTGCAGCAGTTCTCCCATTCAGACGAAGTAACGCTGACTCTTGCATGCTGCAGCAGTTCTCCCATTCGGACGATGTAACGCTGCCTCTTTCATGCTGCAGCAGTTCTCCCATTCAGACGATGTAACGCTGCCTCTTTCATGCTGCAGCAGTTCTCCCATTCAGACGATGTAACTCTGACTCTTGCATGCTGCAGCAGCAGTTCTCCCATTCAGACGATGTAACGCTGACTCTTGCATGCTGCAGCAGTTCTCCCATTCGTACGATGTAACTCTGACTCTTGCATGCTGCAGCAACAGTTCTCCCATTCAGATGATGTAACTCTGACTCTTGCATGCTGCAGCAGCAGTTCTCCCATTCGGACGATGTAACTCTGACTCTTGCATGCTGCAGCAGTTCTCCCATTCGGACGATGTAATGCTGCCTCTTTCATGCTGCAGCAGCAGTTCTCCCATTCAGACGATGTAACGCTGCCTCTTTCATGCTGCAGCAGTTATCCCTTTCAGACGATGTAATGCTGACTCTTGCATGCTGCAGCAGCAGTTCTCCCATTCGGACGATGTAACTCTGACTCTTGCATGCTGCAGCAGTTCTCCCATTCAGACGATGTAACGCTGACTCTTGCATGCTGCAGCAGCTCTCCCATTCGGACGATGTAACGCTGACTCTTGCATGCTGCAGCAGCAGTTCTCCCATTCAGACGATGTAACGCTGACTCTTTCATGCAGCAGCAGTTCTCCCATTCAGACGATGTAACGCTGCCTCTTGCATGCTGCAGCAGCAGTTCTCCCATTCAGACGATGTAACTCTGACTCTTGCATGCTGCAGCAGCAGTTCTCCCATTCAGACGATGTAACGCTGACTCTTGCATGCTGCAGCAGCAGTTCTCCCATTCAGACGATGTAACACTGACTCTTGCATGCTGCAGCAGTTCTCCCATTCGGACGATGTAACACTGACTCTTGCATGCTGCAGCAGCAGTTCTCCCATTCAGACGATGTAACTTTGACTCTTGCATGCTGCAGCAGCAGTTCTCCCATTCAGACGATGTAACTCTGACTCTTGCATGCTGCAGCAGCAGTTCTCCCATTCAGACGATGTAACTCTGACTCTTGCATGCTGCAGCAGTTCTCCCATTCAGACAATGTAACACTGACTCTTGCATGCTGCACCAGTTCTCCCATTCAGACGATGTAACGCTGACTCTTGCATGCTGCAGCAGTTCTCCCATTCGGACGATGTAACGCTGACTCTTGCATGCTGCAGCAGGTCTCCCATTCAGACGATGTAACTCTGACTCTTGCATGCTGCAGCAGCAGTTCTCCCATTCAGACAATGTAACTGACTCTTGCATGCTGCAGCAGCAGTTCTCCCATTCAGACGATGTAACGCTGACTCTTGCATGCTGCAGCAGTTCTCCCATCCGGACAATGTAACGCTGACTCTTGCATGCTGCAGCAGTTCTCCCATTCAGACGATGTGACTCTGACTCTTGCATGCTGCAGCAGCAGTTCTCCCATTCAGACGATGTAACTCTGACTCTTGCATGCTGCAGCAGCAGTTCTCCCATTCAGACGATGTAACTCTGACTCTTGCATGCTGCAGCAGCAGTTCTCCCATTCAGACGATGTAACTCTGACTCTTGCATGCTGCAGCAGTTCTCCCATTCAGACGATGTAACTCTGACTCTTGCATGCTGCAGCAGCAGTTCTCCCATTCAGACGATGTAACTCTGACTCTTGCATGCTACAGCAGTTCTCCCATTCAGACGATGTAACTCTGACTCTTGCATGCTGCAGCAGCAGTTCTCCCATTCAGACGATGTAACGCTGACTCTTGCATGCTGCAGCAGCAGTTCTCCCATTCAGACGATGTAACTCTGACTCTTGCATGCTGCAGCAGCAGTTCTCCCATTCAGACGATGTAACGCTGACTCTTGCATGCTGCAGCAGCAGTTCTCCCATTCAGACGATGTAACGCTGCCTCTTTCATGCTGCAGCAGTTCTCCCATTCGTACGATGTAACGCTGCCTCTTGAGACATGATGACCTTCATTTTCCTGTGTATTCCTTTTCCAGGTAAAGAAAAACTGTTTGTCAAAAAATAAGAAATGGCTTATCGTCCAGGATTCGATCCAGGACCGCAATATTACAACGCACATGTTTTATCCACTAGACCACGTAGCTACTCGCTTCCCACTTGTGATATTAGATATAATCGTATACCATGTCCATCCCACTTGTGATATTAGATATAATCGTATACCATGTCCATCCCACTTGTGATATTAGATATAATCGTATACCATGTCCATCCCACTTGTGATATTAGATATAATCGTATACCATGTCCATCCCACTTGTGATATTAGATATAATCGTATACCATGTCCATCCCACTTGTGATATTAGATATAATCGTATACCATGTCCATCCCACTTGTGATATTAGATATAATCGTATACCATGTCCATCCCACTTGTGATATTAGATATAATCGTATACCATGTCCATCCCACTTGTGATGATATAATCGTATACCACGTCCATCCCACTTGTGATATTAGATATAATCGTATACCATGTCCATCCCACTTGTGATATTAGATATAATCGTATACCATGTCCATCCCACTTGTGATATTAGATATAATCGTATACCATGTCCATCCCACTTGTGATATTAGATATATCGTATACCATGTCCATCCCACTTGTGATATTAGATATAATCGTATACCATGTCCATCCCACTTGTGATATTAGATATAATCGTATACCATGTCCATCCCACTTGCGATATTAGATATAATCGTATACCATGTCCATCCCACTTGTGATATTAGATATAATCGTATACCATGTCCATCCCACTTGCGATATTAGATATAATCGTATACCATGTCCATCCCACTTGTGATATTAGATATAATCGTATACCATGTCCATCCCACTTGTGATATTAGATATAATCGTATACCACGTCCATCCCACTTGTGATATTAGATATAATCGTATACCATGTCCATCCCACTTGTGATATTAGATATAATCGTATACCATGTCCATCCCACTTGTGATATTAGATATAATCGTATACCATGTCCATCCCACTTGTGATATTAGATATAATCGTATACCATGTCCATCCCACTTGTGATATTAGATATAATCGTATACCATGTCCATCCCACTTGTGATATTAGATATAATCGTATACCATGTCCATCCCACTTGTGATATTAGATATAATCGTATACCATGTCCATCCCACTTGCGATATTAGATATAATCGTATACCATGTCCATCCCACTTGTGATATTAGATATAATCGTATACCATGTCCATCCCACTTCCCTATTACATAGTTATGGATTAATCCAGTATTGGTAAATAAGGCCACAGTTATCAAGGTTTATTTATATGTAGCAATTAAAACTTTGTTATTGGTTATTGTTATGCTTACATCTCCATTGAAATGTGGCATCCGTCAGGTAATCACTTGTAATTGATCAAATGGTCATCTACGTGTGAACCACATAGCTAAAAATACACTGCACACGTGACACATTGTTACCAGATTATAAACTGCGCTGGTTTTCGTTTTTTCGTCGATTTCAGTCTAAAGCAAATTTAAGATTTACAACCTTGTCTGTGAATTCATAAAAAATAAGTGTGGTGGTCGGATTTGCAAACCAAAGCAAGCACATACATATACAGTTCCTGACAAATGATGATGTACATCTGTATGGGGGTCCGTTAGATTGCACATACATATACTGTACCTGACAAATGATGATGTACATCTGTATGGGGGTCCGTTAGATTGCACATACATATACTGTACCTGACAAATGATGATGTACATCTGCATTGGGGTCCGTTAGATTGCACATACATATACTGTACCTGACAAATGATGATGTACATCTGTATGGGGGTCCGTTAGATTGCACATACATATACTGTACCTGACAAATGATGATGTACATCTGTATTGGGGTCCGTTAGATTGCAAGGCCCATCTGTATTGGGGTCCGTTAGATTGCACATACATATACAGTACCTGACAGATGATGATGTACATCTGTATCGGGGTAGGTTAGATTGCAAGGCCCGTCTGTATCGGGGTCCGTTAGATTGCACATACATATACAGTACCTGACAGATGATGATGTACATCTGTATCGGGGTAGGTTAGATTGCAAGGCCCGTCTGTATCGGGGTCTGTTAGATTGCACATATATATACAGTACCTGACAAATGATGATGTTCATCTGTATTGGGTCTGTTAGATTGCAAGGCCCATCTGTATCGGGGTCTGTTAGATTGCACATACATATACAGTACCTGGCAGATGATGATGTACATCTGTATCGGGGTAGGTTAGATTGCAAGGCCCGTCTGTATCGGGGTCTGTTAGATTGCACATATATATACAGTACCTGACAGATGATGATGTACATCTGTATCGGGGTAGGTTAGATTGCAAGGCCCGTCTGTATCGGGGTCTGTTAGATTGCACATATATATACAGTACCTGACAAATGATGATGTTCATCTGTATTGGGTCTGTTAGATTGCAAGGCCCGTCTGTATCGGGGTCTGTTAGATTGCACATATATATACAGTACCTGACAAATGATGATGTTCATCTGTGTTGGGGTCCGTTAGATTGCACATCCATATACAGTACCTGATAAATGATGATGTACATCTGTGTCGGGGTCCGTTAGATTGCACATATAGTACCTGATAAATGATGATGTACATCTGTGTCGGGGTCCGTTAGATTGCACATATAGTACCTGATAAATGATGATGTTTATCTGTATTGGGGTCCGTTAGATTGCACATATAGTACCTGATAAATGATGATGTTCATCTGTGTCGGGGTCCGTTAGATTGCACAACTGTTGTAGAAGTAGAGGATATTTGAGTATTCGCTGTATGGGTTTAATTAGGTAGGAGTCCAAGGTGGCTGAGTGTTGAAGTTTGGGATTCCGTGCTATTAAAAACCCTTTTAACTTCTCATTTATAGTGTCTGAAAAATCATTATTGATATGCATTACATTTCAATGATTACATCGTATGTGACATTATAACCCAGGTCGTAACATAAAACTGATGTAACAGTCCAATATCATAATGTTACATATATTATATAATAATGACAAAAATATGATGCTACTTCCTCAGCAAAAGGTAGGAATTCATCTGCAGACATAAACCAGAGACACGGACAGTTTATATTAATCTGCAGACAGTTTTATTTAATCCGTGGACAGTTTTATCTAATCCATGAACAGTTTTATCTAATCCGTGAACAGTTTTATTTATTCCGTGGACAGCTTTATCGAATCCGTGGACAGTTTTATCGAATCCATGGACAGTTTTATTTAATCCGTGTACAGTTTTATTTAATCCGTGTATAGTTTTATTTAACCCCAGACAGTTTTATTTAACCCCCAGACAGTTTTATTTAACCCCCAGACAGTTTTATATAACCCTCAGGCAGTTTTATTTAACCCTCAGGCAGTTTTATATAATCCCCAGACAGTTTTATATAACCCCCAGACAGTTTTATTTAACCCCCAGACAGATTTATATAATCCCCAGACAGTTTTATATAATCCCCAGACAGTTTTATATAACCCCCAGACAGTTTTATATAATCCCCAGACAGTTTTATATAACCCCCAGACAGTTTTATTTAACCCTCAGGCAGTTTTATATAACCCCCAGACAGTTTTATTTAACCCTCAGGCAGTTTTATTTAACCCTCAGGCAGTTTTATATAACCCCCAGACAGTTTTATATAATCCCCAGACAGTTTTATATAACCCCCAGACAGTTTTATTTAACCCCCAGACAGATTTATATAATCCCCAGACAGTTTTATATAATCCCCAGACAGTTTTATTTAACCCTCAGGCAGTTTTATATAATCCCCAGACAGTTTTATTTAACCCCCAGACAGATTTATATAATCCCCAGACAGTTTTATATAATCCCCAGACAGTTTTATATAACCCCCAGACAGTTTTATATAATCCCCAGACAGTTTTATATAACCCCCAGACAGTTTTATTTAACCCTCAGGCAGTTTTATATAACCCCCAGACAGTTTTATTTAACCCTCAGGCAGTTTTATATAACCCCCAGACAGTTTTATATAACCCCCAGACAGTTTTATATAACCCCCAGACAGTTTTATTTAACTCTCAAGACAGTTTTATCAGATACCTATATATTCATCCTAGGGAAGTGGTCTCTGATTGGTTTGCAGGGAATTTATTGAACTTATAATCCATGGATGTATTCCTACTTTTTGTCCATTTAATAGACAAACATGGCATAATTATATGATAATTAGCATTCAGTCCTGCTAGAGTTGCTATCACGGTTCTTATCAGAACCATTAACCAACAAAGCTTGCAAGTAGCAATGTCATTTGTTTGCAACATTGGTGTCGGACAAGTAGCAATGTCATTGGTTTGCAACATTGGTGTGGGATAAGTAGCAATGTCATTGGTTTGCAACATTGGTGTGGGACAAGTAGCAATGTCATTGGTTTGCAACAACTCTCCACTGCTACATACTCACCCAGAACAACTCACCACTGCTACATGCTCACCCAGAACAACTGTCCACTGCTACATGCTAGAACAACTCCCACTACCAGAACAACTCCCACTGCTACATCTCCCAGAACAATCCCACGCTACATGCTCCCAGAACAACTCTCCACTGCTACATGCTCACCCAGAACAATCCACTCACATGCTTCCCAGAACAACTCTCCACTGCTACATGCTTGCCCAGAACAACTCCCCACTGTACATGCTCACCCAGAACAACTCCCACTGCTACATGCTCACCAGAACAACTCTCCACTGCTACATGCTTGCCCAGAACAACTCACCACTGCTACATGCTCACCCAGAACAACTCTCCACTGCTACCCAGAACAACTCCCACTGCTACATGCTTGCCCAGAACAACTCGCCACTGCTACATGCTCACCCAGAACAACTCTCCACTGCTACATGCTCACCCAGAACAACTCTCCACTGCTACATGCTTGCCCAGAACAACTCACCACTGCTACATGCTTGCCCAGAACAACTCACCACTGCTACATGCTTGCCCAGAACAACTCCCACTGCTACATGCTCCCAGAACAATCTCCACTGCTACATGCTTCCCAGAACAACTCTCCACTGCTACATGCTCACCCAGAACAGAACAACTCTCCACTGCTACATGCTCCCAGAACAACTCTCCACTGCTACATGCTCACCCAGAACAACTCCCACTGCTACATGCTTGCCCAGAACAACTCTCCACTGCTACATGCTCACCCAGAACAACTCCCACTGCTACATGCTCCCAGAACAACTCTCCACTGCTACATGCTTGCCCAGAACAACTCCCACTGTACATGCTACCCAGAACAATCCCACTCTACTGCTCACCCAGAACAACTCTCCACTGCTACATGCTCACCCAGAACAACTCACCACTGCTACATGCTCACCCAGAACAACTCTCCACTGCTACATGCTCACCCAGAACAACTCTCCACTGCTACATGCTCACCCAGAACAACTCACCACTGCTACATGCTCACCCAGAACAACTCTCCACTGCTACATGCTTGCCCAGAACAACTCACCACTGCTACATGCTCACCCAGAACAACTCTCCACTGCTACATGCTTGCCCAGAACAACTCTCCACTGCTACATGCTCACCCAGAACAACTCTCCACTGCTACATGCCACGTACCTCACCCAGAACAACTCACCACTGCTACATGCTCACCCAGAACAACTCTCCACTGCTACATGCTCACCCAGAACAATCCACTGCTACATGCTTGCCCAGAACAACTCTCCACTGCTACATGCTCACCCAGAACAAACTACACTAACAACTCTCCACTGCTACATGCTTGCCCAGAACAACTCTCCACTGCTACATGCTCACCCAGAACAACTCTCCACTGCTACATGCTCACCCAGAACAACTCTCCACTGCTACATGCTTGCCCAGAACAACTCTCCACTGCTACATGCTCACCCAGAACAACTCTCCACTGCTACATGCTCACCCAGAACAATCCCACTGCTACATGCTCCCAGAACAACTCTCCACTGCTACATGCTCCCAGAACAACTCCACTGCTACATGCTCACCCAGAACAACTCAGACCACTGCTACATGCTTGCCCAGAACAACTCACCACTGCTACATGCTTACCCAGAACAACTCACCACTGCTACATGCTCGCCCAGAACAACTCTCCACTGCTACATGCTTACCCAGAACAACTCTCCACTGCTACATGCTTGCCCAGAACAACTCTCCACTGCTACATGCTCACCCAGAACAACTCTCCACTGCTACATGCTCACCCAGAACAACTCTCCACTGCTACATGCTCACCCAGAACAACTCACCACTGCTACATGCTCACCCAGAACAACTCTCCACTGCTACATGCTCACCCAGAACAACTCTCCACTGCTACATGCTCACCCAGAACAACTCTCCACTGCTACATGCTCACCCAGAACAACTCTCCACTGCTACATGCTCACCCAGAACAACTCTCCACTGCTACATGCTCACCCAGAACAACTCTCCACTGCTACATGCTCACCCAGAACAATCCACTGCTACATGCTCCCAGAACAACTCTCTCCACTGTACATGCTCCCAGAACAACTCCCACTGCTACATGCTCAAAACAACTCTCCACTCTACATGCTCCCAGAACAACTCTCCACTGCTACATGCTCACCCAGAACAACTCTCCACTGCTACATGCTTGCCCAGAACAACTCTCCACTGCTACATGCTCACCCAGAACAACTCCCACTGCTACATGCTCCCAGAACAACTCTCCACTGCTACATGCTTGCCCAGAACAACTCTCCACTGCTACATGCTCACCCAGAACAACTCTCCACTGCTACATGCTCACCCAGAACAACTCTCCACTGCTACATGCTTGCCCAGAACAACTCTCCACTGCTACATGCTCACCCAGAACAACTCACCACTGCTACATGCTCACCCAGAACAACTCACCACTGCTACATGCTTGCCCAGAACAACTCACCACTGCTACATGCTCACCCAGAACAACTCACCACTGCTACATGCTCACCCAGAACAACTCTCCACTGCTACATGCTTCCCAGAACAACTCTCCACTGCTACATGCTTGCCCAGAACAACTCTCCACTGTTACATGCTCACCCAGAACAATCTCCACTGCTACATCTCAACATGCTCCCAGAACAACTCTCCACTGCTACATGCTCACCCAGAACAACTCTCCACTGCTACATGCTTGCCCAGAACAACTCACCACTGCTACATGCTCACCCAGAACAACTCACCACTGCTACATGCTCACCCAGAACAACTCACCACTGCTACATGCTTGCCCAGAACAACTCACCACTGCTACATGCTTGCCCAGAACAACTCACCACTGCTACATGCTCACCCAGAACAACTCTCCACTGCTACATGCTCACCCAGAACAACTCTCCACTGCTACATGCTCACCCAGAACAACTCTCCACTGCTACATGCTCACCCAGAACAACTCTCCACTGCTACATGCTCAACACCCACTGTAACTCCCAGAACAACTCTCCACTGCTACACTCCACTGCTACATGCTCCCAGAACAACTCACCACTGCTACATGCTCACCCAGAACAACTCACCACTGCTACATGCTCACCCAGAACAACTCTCCACTGCTACATGCTTGCCCAGAACAACTCTCCACTGCTACATGCTCGCCCAGAACAACTCTCCACTGCTACATGCTCACCCAGAACAACTCTCCACTGCTACATGCTCACCCAGAACAACTCTCCACTGCTACATGCTCACCCAGAACAACTCACCACTGCTACATGCTCACCCAGAACAACTCTCCACTGCTACATGCTCACCCAGAACAACTCACCACTGCTACATGCTCACCCAGAACAACTCTCCACTGCTACATGCTCACCCAGAACAACTCTCCACTGCTACATGCTTGCCCAGAACAACTCACCACTGCTACATGCTCACCCAGAACAACTCTCCACTGCTACATGCTCACCCAGAACAACTCTCCACTGCTACATGCTCACCCAGAACAACTCTCCACTGCTACATGCTCACCCAGAACAACTCTCCACTGCTACATGCTTGCCCAGAACAACTCTCCACTGCTACATGCTCACCCAGAACACACAACAACTCCCACTCTACATGCTGCCCAGAACAACTCTCCACTGCTACATGCTCACCCAGAACAACTCTCCACTGCTACATGCTTGCCCAGAACAACTCTCCACTGCTACATGCTCACCCAGAACAACTCACCACTGCTACATGCTCACCCAGAACAACTCTCCACTGCTACATGCTTGCCCAGAACAACTCTCCACTGCTACATGCTCACCCAGAACAACTCTCCACTGCTACATGCTCACCAGAACAACTGAACAACCCACTGCTACATGCTCACCCAGAACAACTCCCAGTAATGCTACCCAGAACAATCCACTGCTACATGCTTGCCCAGAACAACTCACCACTGCTACATGCTCACCCAGAACAACTCACCACTGCTACATGCTCACCCAGAACAACTCTCCACTGCTACATGCTCACCCAGAACAACTCCCACTGCTACATGCTGCCCAGAACAACTCTCCACTGCTACATGCTTGCCCAGAACAACTCACCACTGCTACATGCTCACCCAGAACAACTCACCACTGCTACATGCTCACCCAGAACAATCCACTGCTACATGCTGCCCAGAACAACTCCCACTGCTACATGCTCCCAGAACAACTCCCACTGCTACATGCTCCCAGAACAATGCTACATGCTCCCAGAACAACTCCCACTGCTACATGCTCACCCAGAACAACTCTCCACTCTACATGCTCCCAGAACAACTCTCCACTGCTACATGCTCACCCAGAACAACTCACCACTGCTACATGCTTGCCCAGAACAACTCTCCACTGCTACATGCTCACCCAGAACAATCCACTGCACATGCTGCCCAGAACAACTCTCCACTGCTACATGCTTGCCCAGAACAACTCTCCACTGTTACATGCTCACCCAGAACAACTCTCCACTGCTACATGCTCACCCAGAACAACTCTCCACTGCTACATGCTTGCCCAGAACAACTCACCACTGCTACATGCTCACCCAGAACAACTCACCACTGCTACATGCTTGCCCAGAACAACTCTCCACTGCTACATGCTCACCCAGAACAATTAACCACTGCTACATGCTTGCCCAGAACAACTCTCCACTGCTACATGCTTGCCCAGAACAACTCTCCACTGCTACATGCTCACCCAGAACAACTCTCCACTGCTACATGCTCACCCAGAACAACTCTCCACTGCTACATGCTTGCCCAGAACAACTCACCACTGCTACATGCTCACCCAGAACAACTCTCCACTGCTACATGCTCACCCAGAACAATACCACTGCTACATGCTTGCCCAGAACAACTCTCCACTGCTACATGCTTGCCCAGAACAACTCACCACTGCTACATGCTCACCCAGAACAACTCACCACTGCTACATGCTCACCCAGAACAATACCACTGCTACATGCTTGCCCAGAACAACTCACCACTGCTACATGCTTACCCAGAACAACTCACCACTGCTACATGCTTGCCCAGAACAACTCACCACTCTACATGCTCCCAGAACAATCCCACTGCTACATGCTTGCCCAGAACAACTCACCACTGCTACATGCTCACCCAACAAGAACAACTCTCCACTCTACATGCTTGCCCAGAACAACTCTCCACTGCTACATGCTCACCCAGAACAATTAACCACTGCTACATGCTTGCCCAGAACAACTCTCCACTGCTACATGCTTGCCCAGAACAACTCCCCACTGTTACATGCTCACCCAGAACAACTCCACTCTACATGCTCACAGAACAACTCTCCACTGCTACATGCTTGCCCAGAACAACTCACCACTGCTACATGCTCACCCAGAACAACTCTTAACAGAAAACTACCACTGCTACATGCTCACCCAGAACAACTCACCACTGCTACATGCTCACCCAGAACAACTCTCCACTGCTACATGCTTGCCCAGAACAACTCTCCACTGCTACATGCTTGCCCAGAACAACACACCACTGCTACATGCTTGCCCAGAACAACTCACCACTGCTACATGCTTGCCCAAAACAACTCACCACTGTTACATGCTTGCCCAGAACAACTCACCACTGCTACATGCTTGCCGCTACATGCTTGCCCAGAACAACTCTCCACTGCTACATGCTCACCCAGAACAATTAACCACTGCTACATGCTCACCCAGAACAACTCTCCACTGCTACATGCTTGCCCAGAACAACTCTCCACTGCTACATGCTCACCCAGAACAATTAACCACTGCTACATGCTTGCCCAAAACAACTCTCCACTGCTACATGCTCACCCAGACCAATTAACCACTGCTAAATGCTTGCCCAGAATAACTCTCCACCGCTACATGCTCACCCAGAACATTTAACCACTACTACATGCTTGCCCAGAACAACTCTCCACTGCTACATGCTCACCCAGAACAATTGACCACTGCTACATACTCACCCAGAACAACTCACCACTGCTACATGCTCACCCAGAACAACTCTCCACTACTACATGCTCACCCAGACCAATTAAGCACTGCTACATGCTTGCCCAGAACAACTCTCCACCGCTACATGCTCACCCAGAACAATTAACCACTACTACATGCTTGCCCAGAACAACACTCCACTGCTACATGCTCACCCAGAACAATTAACCACTGCTACATACTCACCCAGAACAACTCACCACTGCTACATGCTCACCCAGAACAACTCTCCACTACTACATGCTCACCCAGAACAATTAACCACTGCTACATGCTTGCCCAGAACAACTCACCACTGCTACATGTTCACCGAGAATAACTCTCCACTGCTACATGCTTGCCCAGAACAACTCTCCACTTGCTACATGCTTGCCCAGAACAACTAACCACTGCTACATGCTCACCCAGAACAACTCACCACTGCTATATGCTCACCCAGAACAATTAACCACTGCTACATGCTTGCCCAGAACAACTCACCACTGCTACATGCTTTCCCAGAACAACTCACCACTGCTACATGCTCGCCCAGAACAATGCTCCACTGCTACATGCTTGCCCAGAACAACTTTCCACTGCTACATGCTTGCCCAGAACAACTCTCCACTGTTACATGCTCACCCAGAACAAGTCTCCACTGCTACATTCTCACCCAGAACAACTCTCCACTGCTACATGCTCACCCAGAACAACTCACCACTGCTACATGCTCACCCAGAACAACTCTCCACTGCTACATGCTCACCCAGAACAACTCTCCACTGCTACATGCTCACCCAGAACAACTCTCCACTGCTACATGCTCACCCAGAACAACTCTCCACTGTTACATGCTCACCCAGAACAACTCTCCACTGCTACATGCTCACCCAGAACAACTCTCCACTGCTACATGCTCACCCAGAACAATTAACCACTGCTACATGCTTGCCCAGAACAACTCACCACTACTACATGCTCGCCAAGAACAATTAACCACTGCTACATGCTTGCCCAGAACAACTCACCACTGCTACATGCTCACCCAGAACAATCCACTGCTACATGCTCCCAGAACAACTCTCCACTACTACATGCTTGCCCAGAACAACTCTCCACTGCTACATGCTCACCCAGAACAATTAACCACTGCTACATGCTTGCCCAGAACAACTCTCCACTGCTACATGCTCACCCAGAACAATTAACCACTGCGACATGCTTGCCCAGAACAACTCTCCACTGCTACATGCTTGCCCAGAACAACTCCCCACTGTTACATGCTCACCCAGAACAACTCTCCACTGCTACATGCTCACCCAGAACAACTCTCCACTGCTACATGCTTGCCCAGAACAACTCACCACTGCTACATGCTCACCCAGAACAACTCTCCACTGCTACATGCTCACCCAGAACAACTCACCACTGCTACATGCTTGCCCAGAACAACTCTCCACTGCTACATGCTTGCCCAGAACAACTCACCACTGCTACATGCTCACCCAGAACAACTCACCACTGCTACATGCTCACCCAGAACAATACCACTGCTACATCTTGCCCAGAACAACTCACCACTGCTACATGCTTTCCCAGAACAACTCACCACTGCTACATGCTCGCCCAGAACAACTCTCCACTGCTACATGCTTGCCCAGAACAACTCTCCACTGCTACATGCTTGCCCAGAACAACTCTCCACTGCTACATGCTCACCCAGAACAACTCTCCACTGCTACATGCTCACCCAGAACAACTCTCCACTGCTACATGCTCACCCAGAACAACTCTCCACTGCTACATGCTCACCCAGAACAACTCTCCACTGCTACATGCTCACCCAGAACAACTCTCCACTGCTACATGCTCACCCAGAACAACTCTCCACTGCTACATGCTCACCAGAACAACTCTCCACTGTACATGCTCACCCAGAACAACTCTCCACTGCTACATGCTCACCCAGAACAACTCTCACCCACTGCTACATGCTTGCCCAGAACAACTCACCACTGCTACATGCTCACCCAGAACAATACCACTGCTACATGCTTGCCCAGAACAACTCTCCACTGCTACATGCTTGCCCAGAACAACTCTCCACTGCTACATGCTCACCCAGAACAACTCACCACTGCTACATGCTTGCCCAGAACAACTCTCCACTGCTACATGCTCACCCAGAACAACTCCACTGCACATGCTTGCCCAGAACAACTCTCCACTGCTACATGCTTGCCCAGAACAACTCCCCACTGCTACATGCTCACCCAGAACAACTCTCCACTGCTACATGCTCACCCAGAACAACTCTCCACTGCTACATGCTTGCCCAGAACAACTCACCACTGCTACATGCTCACCCAGAACAACTCTCCACTGCTACATGCTCACCCAGAACAACTCACCACTGCTACATGCTTGCCCAGAACAACTCTCCACTGCTACATGCTTGCCCAGAACAACTCACCACTGCTACATGCTCACCCAGAACAACTCACCACTGCTACATGCTCACCCAGAACAACTCACCACTGCTACATGCTTGCCCAGAACAACTCACCACTGCTACATGCTTCCCAGAACAACTCACCACTGCTACATGCTTGCCCAGAACAACTCACCACTGCTACATGCTCCCAGAACAATACCACTGCTACATGCTTGCCCAGAACAACTCACCACTGCTACATGCTCACCCAGAACAACTCTCCACTCTACATGCTGCCCAGAACAACTCTCCACTGCTACATGCTCACCCAGAACAACTCACCACTGCTACATGCTTGCCCAGAACAACTCTCCACTGCTACATGCTCACCCAGAACAACTCACCACTGCTACATGCTTGCCCAGAACAACTCTCCACTGCTACATGCTTGCCCAGAACAACTCTCCACTGTTACATGCTCACCCAGAACAACTCTCCACTGCTACATGCTCACCCAGAACAACTCTCCACTGCTACATGCTTGCCCAGAACAACTCACCACTGCTACATGCTCACCCAGAACAACTCACCACTGCTACATGCTTGCCCAGAACAACTCTCCACTGCTACATGCTCACCCAGAACAACTCACCACTGCTACATGCTGCCCAGAACAACTCTCCACTGCTACATGCTTGCCCAGAACAACTCTCCACTGCTACATGCTCACCCAGAACAACTCTCCACTGCTACATGCTCACCCAGAACAACTCTCCACTGCTACATGCTCGCCCAGAACAACTCACCACTGCTACATGCTCACCCAGAACAACTCTCCACTGCTACATGCTCACCCAGAACAACTCACCACTGCTACATGCTTGCCCAGAACAACTCTCCACTGCTACATGCTCACCCAGAACAACTCACCACTGCTACATGCTCACCCAGAACAACTCACCACTGCTACATGCTCACCCAGAACAACTCTCCACTGCTACATGCTTGCCCAGAACAACTCACCACTGCTACATGCTCACCCAGAACAACTCACCACTGCTACATGCTTGCCCAGAACAACTCCCACTTACATGCTCCACTGCTACATCTCCCAGAACAACTCCCACTGCTACATGCTCAAGAACAACTCTCCACTGCTACATGCTTGCCCAGAACAACTCTCCACTGCTACATGCTCACCCAGAACAACTCTCCACTGCTACATGCTCACCCAGAACAACTCTCCACTGCTACATGCTTGCCCAGAACAACTCTCCACTGCTACATGCTCACCCAGAACAACTCTCCACTGCTACATGCTCACCCAGAACAACTCTCCACTGCTACATGCTTGCCCAGAACAACTCTCCACTGCTACATGCTCACCCAGAACAACTCTCCACTGCTACATGCTCACCCAAATTCCCAGAACACCACTGCTACATGCTTCCCAGAACAACTCTCCACTGCTACATCTCCCAGACACCACGCTACATGCTTGCCCAGAACAACTCTCCACTGCTACATGCTTGCCCAGAACAACTCCCCACTGCTACATGCTCACCCAGAACAACTCTCCACTGCTACAGGCTCACCCAGAACAACTCTCCACTGCTACATGCTTGCCCAGAACAACTCTCCACTGTTACATGCTCACCCAGAACAACTCTCCACTGCTACATGCTTGCCCAGAACAACTCATCACTGCTACATGCTCACCCAGAACAACTCACCACAGCTACATGCTCACCCAGAACAACTCACCACTGCTACATGCTCACCCAGAACAACTCTCCACTGCTACATGCTTGCCCAGAACAACTCTCCACTGCTACATGCTCACCCAGAACAACTCTCCACTGCTACATGCTTGCCCAGAACAACTCTCCACTGCTACATGCTCACCCAGAACAACTCCCACTGCTACATGCTTGCCGAACAACTCATCACTGCTACATGCTCACCCAGAAACAACTCTCCACTGCTACATGCTCGCCCAGAACAACTCTCCACTGCTACATGCTCACCCAGAACAACTCTCCACTGTTACATGCTCACCCAGAACAACTCACCACTGCTACATGCTCACCCAGAACAACTCACCACTGCTACATGCTTGCCCAGAACAACTCTCCACTGCTACATGCTAACCCAGAACAACTCACCACTTCTACATGCTCACCCAGAACAACTCTCCACTGCTACATGCTTGCCCAGAACAACTCTCCACTGCTACATGCTCACCCAGAACAACTCTCCACTGCTACATGCTCACCCAGAACAACTCTCCACTGCTACATGCTTGCCCAGAACAACTCTCCACTGCTACATGCTCACCCAGAACAACTCACCACTGCTACATGCTCACCCAGAACAACTCTCCACTGCTACATGCTTGCCCAGAACAACTCACCACTGCTACATGCTCACCCAGAACAACTCACCACTGCTACATGCTCGCCCAGAACAACTCTCCACTGCTACATGCTTGCCCAGAACAACTCTCCACTGCTACATGCTCACCCAGAACAACTCTCCACTGCTACATGCTCACCCAGAACAACTCTCCACTGCTACATGCTCACCCAGAACAATCCACGCACATGCTTGCCCAGAACAACTCTCCACTGCTACATGCTTGCCCAGAACAACTCTCCACTGCTACATGCTTGCCCAGAACAACTCACCACTGCTACATGCTCACCCAGAACAACTCACCACTGCTACATGCTCACCCAGAACAACTCACCACTGCTACATGCTTGCCCAGAACAACTCACCACTGCTACATGCTCACCCAGAACAACTCACCACTGCTACATGCTCACCCAGAACAACTCTCCACTGCTACATGCTTGCCCAGAACAACTCTCCACTGCTACATGCTTGCCCAGAACAACTCTCCACTGTTACATGCTCACCCAGAACAACTCTCCACTGCTACATGCTCACCCAGAACAACTCCACTGCACATGCTCCCAGAACAACTCTCCACTGCTACATGCTTGCCCAGAACAACTCTCCACTGCTACATGCTCGCCCAGAACAACTCACCACTGCTACATGCTCACCCAGAACAACTCACCACTGCTACATGCTCACCCAGAACAACTCTCCACTGCTACATGCTTGCCCAGAACAACTCTCCACTGCTACATGCTTACCCAGAACAACTCTCCACTGCTACATGCTCACCCAGAACAACTCTCCACTGCTACATGCTCACCCAGAACAACTTCCACTGCTACATGCTCACCCAGAACAACTCACCACTGCTACATGCTCACCCAGAACAACTCACCACTGCTACATGCTCACCCAGAACAACTCACCACTGCTACATGCTCACCCAGAACAACTCTCCACTGCTACATGCTCACCCAGAACAACTCACCACTGCTACATGCTCACCCAGAACAACTCTCCACTGCTACATGCTCACCCAGAACAACTCACCACTGCTACATGCTCACCCAGAACAACTCTCCACTGCTACATGCTCACCCAGAACAACTCTCCACTGCTACATGCTTGCCCAGAACAACTCACCACTGCTACATGCTCACCCAGAACAACTCTCCACTGCTACATGCTTGCCCAGAACAACTCCCACTGCTACATGCTCACCCAGAACAACTCACCACTGCTACATGCTTGCCCAGAACAACTCACCACTGCTACATGCTCACCCAGAACAACTCCCACTGCTACATGCTTGCCCAGACAATCACCACTGCTACATGCTCACCCAGAACAACTCCCACTCTACTCTCAGACAACTCTCACTGCTACATGCTCACCCAGAACAACTCTCCACTGCTACATGCTTGCCCAGAACAACTCTCCACTGCTACATGCTCACCCAGAACAACTCACCACTGCTACATGCTCACCCAGAACAACTCCACTGCTACATGCTTGCCAGAACAACTCTCCACTGCTACATGCTCACCCAGAACAACTCTCCACTGCTACATGCTCACCCAGAACAACTCTCCACTGCTACATGCTCGCCCAGAACAACTCACCACTGCTACATGCTCACCCAGAACAACTCTCCACTGCTACATGCTCACCCAGAACAATACCACTGCTACATGCTTGCCCAGAACAACTCTCCACTGCTACATGCTTGCCCAGAACAACTCACCACTGCTACATGCTCACCCAGAACAACTCTCCACTGCTACATGCTCACCCAGAACAACTCTCCACTGCTACATGCTTGCCCAGAACAACTCACCACTGCTACATGCTCACCCAGAACAACTCACCACTGCTACATGCTTGCCCAGAACAACTCTCCACTGCTACATGCTTGCCCAGAACAACTCACCACTGCTACATGCTTGCCCAGAACAACTCACCACTGCTACATGCTCACCCAGAACAACTCTCCACTGCTACATGCTCACCCAGAACAACTCACCACTGCTACATGCTCACCCAGAACAACTCTCCACTGCTACATGCTTGCCCAGAACAACTCTCCACTGCTACATGCTCACCCAGAACAACTCACCACTGCTACATGCTCACCCAGAACAACTCTCCACTGCTACATGCTCACCCAGAACAACTCTCCACTGCTACATGCTCGCCCAGAACAACTCTCCACTGCTACATGCTCACCCAGAACAACTCACCACTGCTACATGCTTGCCCAGAACAACTCTCCAC
>JABXNX010000023.1:694411-710513 GCA_014843695.1 Archivesica marissinica | reverse complement strand
ACAACTCTCCACTGCTACATGCTCACCCAGAACAACTCTCCACTGCTACATGCTCACCCAGAACAACTCACCACTGCTACATGCTCACCCAGAACAACTCTCCACTGCTACATGCTTGCCCAGAACAACTCACCACTGCTACATGCTCACCCAGAACAACTCACCACTGCTACATGCTCACCCAGAACAACTCTCCACTGCTACATGCTTGCCCAGAACAACTCTCCACTGCTACATGCTCACCCAGAACAACTCTCCACTGCTACATGCTCACCCAGAACAACTCTCCACTGCTACATGCTCACCCAGAACAACTCTCCACTGCTACATGCTCACCCAGAACAACTCTCCACTGCTACATGCTCACCCAGAACAACTCTCCACTGCTACATGCTTGCCCAGAACAACTCTCCACTGCTACATGCTCACCCAGAACAACTCACCACTGCTACATGCTTGCCCAGAACAACTCTCCACTGCTACATGCTTGCCCAGAACAACTCTCCACTGCTACATGCTCACCCAGAACAACTCTCCACTGCTACATGCTCACCCAGAACAACTCTCCACTGCTACATGCTTGCCCAGAACAACTCTCCACTGCTACATGCTCACCCAGAACAACTCTCCACTGCTACATGCTTGCCCAGAACAACTCACCACTGCTACATGCTCACCCAGAACAACTCACCACTGCTACATGCTCACCCAGAACAACTCACCACTGCTACATGCTCACCCAGAACAACTCTCCACTGCTACATGCTTGCCCAGAACAACTCTCCACTGCTACATGCTCACCCAGAACAACTCTCCACTGCTACATGCTTGCCCAGAACAACTCTCCACTGTTACATGCTCACCCAGAACAACTCTCCACTGCTACATGCTCGCCCAGAACAACTCACCACTGCTACATGCTCACCCAGAACAACTCTCCACTGCTACATGCTCACCCAGAACAACTCTCCACTGCTACATGCTTGCCCAGAACAACTCTCCACTGCTACATGCTCACCCAGAACAACTCTCCACTGCTACATGCCTGCAAGTCCCAGCTTGAAGTCCCTACAATGCAACTGAAAGTCCATAAAACACAACTTCCATACAGCACAACTTGAAGTCCATACAACACAACTTGAAGTTCAAACAACACAACTTGAAGCCCATACAACACAACTTGAAGTCTAAACAATACACAACTTGAAGTCCAAGCAACTCACAACTTGAAGGCCAAACAACACACAACTTGAAGTACAAACAAAACACAACTTGAAGGCCAACTAAAGGTGTGTTATAGTTGTATCGGTCAATACAATCTTTAGTTGTGTCAACTATTCAAACTGTTTATTGTATTGGTTATACTGGGTGACATATATTATTACCTGGGTTGAGGATTTTCTGAGATCTTGAGTGGCTGGCACAGAATGAGCTGTACACTTTGAAATGATTGGCGTAGAACAAAAATGATCCACCAAGTGAGAACAACACCCTCTGAAACAACAAACATTTATTCTTGTCTATAAATTGATAAGTGAGGTAATAGAGAATCATTCCTAAGATTTTCGGGATTGATCCTTCTACTTGCACCAGCACCAAATTCCATAATTGTAGTAAAAAAATCATACTTTCTGGTATTTTAATAGGTAGCAGATATATTCCAGTTGAGGAGATATGAACAAGCTAATGATTGTGTGTTTAAATTGCCAGCTTAGTGCATACTGATTAGTGCAATGGTTAGCACACTACCTTCTCACTTTGCAACCCGGGTTAGATCTTCAGACTGTGGAAGTATGTGAGATGGTACGGTGGTCATCAGATCGGACAGCTGGGTTTTCTCCGGGTACTCCGGTTTCCTACACATGAATGACAACAAAATACGCTGTCATCCTCGCCAATTCGAGTGATTAATAGAATTTGTCATTGTAATATAACTAAAGTTTCTATATGTACAGAACATCTCCACCCCAGGTCCAATATCACTGTGTACAGTACATCTCCACCCTAGGTCCAATATCACTGTGTACAGGACATCTCGACCCCAGGACCAATATCACTGTGTACAGGACATCTCGACCCCAGTACCAATATCACTGTGTATAGGACATCTCCACCCAAAGGTCCAATATCACTGTGTACAGGAGATCTCCACCCCAGGTCCAATATCACTGTGTACAGGAGATCTCCACCCCAGGTCCAATATCACTGTGTACAGGACATCTCCAACCCAGGTCCAATATCACTGTGTATAGGACATCTCGACCCCAGGTCCAATATCACTGTGTATAGGACATCTCGACCCCAGGTCCAATATCACTGTGTACAGGACATCTCGACCCCAGTACCAATATCACTGTGTACAGGACATCTCGACCCCAGTACCAATATCACTGTGTACAGGACATCTCGACCCCAGGTCCAATATCACTGTGTATAGGACATCTCGACCCCAGGTCCAATATCACTGTGTACAGGACATCTCCACCCCAGGACCAATATCACTGTGTACAGGACATCTCCACCCCAGGACCAATATCACTGTGTACAGGACATCTCCACCCCAGGACCAATATCACTGTGGACACGATATCTCCACCCCAGGTCCAATATCACTGTGTACAGGACATCTCCACCCCAGGTCCAATATCACTGTGTGCAGGACATCTCGACCCCAGTACCAATATCACTGTGTACAGGACATCTCCACCCCAGTACCAATATCATTGTGTACAGGACATCTCCACCCCAGGACCAATATCACTGTGTACAGGACATCTCCACCCCAGGACCAATATCACTGTGTACAGGACATCTCCACCCCAGGTTCAATATCACTGTGTACAGTACATCACCACCCCAGGTCCAATATCACTGTGTACAGGACATCTCCACCCCAGTACCAATATCACTGTGTACAGGACATCTCCACACCAGGACCAATATCACTGTGTACAGGACATCTCCACCTTAGGACCAATATCACTGTGTACAGGACATCTCGACCACAGGTCCAATATCACTGTGTACAGTACATCGCCACCCCAGGACCAATATCACTGTGTACAGAACATCTCCCCAGCAGGTCCAATATTTCTGTGTACAGGACATCTCCCCAGCAGGTCCAATATCACTGTGTACAGGACAACTCCCCAGCAGGTCCAATATCACTGTGTACAGGACATCTCGACCCCAGGTCCAATATCACTGTGTACAGGACATCTCCACCCCAGGTTCAATATCATTGTGTACAGAACATCTCCACCCCAGGACCAATATCACTGTGTACAGGACATCTTGACCCCAGGTCCAATATCACTGTGTACAGGATATCTCCACCCTAGGACCAATATCACTGTGTACAGGACATCACCACACCAGGACCAATATCACTGTGTACAGGACATCCCCACCCCAGAACCAATATCACTGTGTACAGGACATCTCCACCCCAGGACCAATATCACTGTGTACAGGACATCTCCACCCCAGGACCAATATCACTGTGTACAGAACATCTCGACCCCAGGACCAATATCACTGTGTACTGGACATCTCGATCCCAGTACCAATATCACTGTGTACAGGACATCTCGACCCCAGGACCAATATCACTGTGTACAGGACATCTCGACCCCAGGACCAATATCACTGTGTACAGGACATCTCGACCCCAGTAACAATATCACTGTGTACAGGACATCTCGACCCCAGGACCAATATCATTGTGTACAGGACATCTCGACCCCAGGACAAATATCACTGTGTACACGACATCTCGACCCCAGGACCAATATCACTGTGTACAGGACATCTCGACCCCAGGACCAATATCACTGTGTACAGGACATCTCGACCCCAGATCCAATATCACTGTGTACAGTACATCTCCACCCCAGGACCAATATCATTGTGTACAGGACATTTCCACCCCAGGACCAATATCACTGTGGACACGGCATCTCCCCCCAAGGACCAATATCACTGTGTACAGGACATCTCGACCCCAGTACCAATATCACTGTGGACACGACATCTCCACCCCAGAACCAATATAACTGTGTACAGGACATCCCACCCCAGGACCAATATCACTGTGTACAGGACATCTCCACCCCAGGTCCAATATCACTGTGTACAGAACATCTCCACCCCAGGACCAATATCACTGTGTACAGAACATCTCCACCCCAGGTCCAATATCACTGTGTACAGGACATCTCGACCCCAGGACCAATATCACTGTGTACAGGACATCTCGACCCCAGGACCAATATCACTGTGTACAGGACATCCCCACCCCAGGTCCAATATCACTGTGTACAGGACATCTACCCAGCAGGTCCAATATCACTGTGTACAGGACATCTCCCCAGCAGGTCCAATATCTCTGTGTACAGTACATCTCCACCCCAGGTCCAATATCACTGTGTACAGTACATCTCCACCCCAGGACCAATATCACTGTGTACAGTACATCTCCACCCCAGGTCCAATATCACTGTGTACAGTACATCACCACCCCAGGTCCAATATCACTGTGTACAGTACATCTCCACCCCAGGTCCAATATCACTGTGTACAGTACATCTCCACCCCAGGTCCAATATCACTGTGTACAGTACATCTCCACCCCAGGTCCAATATCACTGTGTACAGTACATCTCCACCCCAGGTCCAATATCACTGTGTACAGTACATCCCCACCCCAGGTCCAATATCACTGTGTACAGTACATCTCCACCCCAGGTCCAATATCACTGTGTACAGTGCACCAGAACATATCCCATGCAATACTCTATACACAGTGGAGCATATCTTAATACACTGTGTTGACCTTCAACCAATCCTGTTGCAGTACTACAATGTGGACAACATTAAAAAAAACTCTTCTACTCTATCAGAGTAGAGTCCATCATATCATTTATCAAGGCAATAGGAATTTATAATAAGCTGTGATATCAATTGTTAATCATGCCTTTGTAGTAATCAATCATTCATATATTACCTGTAATTAATCTTACATCTTTATAACTTCTTAGTATTAATTTTTACATAATGCATATACTTATATAGAATTTTATTTCATACACTCGACAATAAACATAACTTTGATGCGCGCTACATGACCTTAGATGTCGATGCGCCGTAAAACACCATTCATTCATTCATTAGTACCAATATCACTGTGTACTGGACATCTCGATCCCAGTACCAATATCACTGTGTACAGGACATCTCGACCCCAGGACCAATATCACTGTGTACAGGACATCTCGACCCCAGGACCAATATCACTGTGTACAGGACATCTCGACCCCAGTAACAATATCACTGTGTACAGGACATCTCGACCCCAGGACCAATATCACTGTGTAAAGGACATCTAGACCCCAGGACAAATATCACTGTGTACACGACATCTCGACCCAAGGACCAATATCACTGTGTACAGGACATCTCGACCCCAGGACCAATATCACTGTGTACAGGACATCTCGACCCCAGGTCCAATATCACTGTGTATAGGACATCTCCACCCAAGGTCCAATATCACTGTGTACAGGACATCTCCACCCCAGGACCAATATCACTGTGTACAGGACATCTCGACACCAGGACCAATATCACTGTGTATAGGACATCTCGACCCCAGGACCAATATCACTGTGTACAGGAGATCTCCACCCCAGGTCCAATATCACTGTGTACAGGATATCACGACCTCAGGTCCAATATCACTGTGTACAGGACATCTCGACCCCAGGTCCAATATCACTGTGTATAGGACATCTCCACCCCAGGACCAATATCACTGTGTACAGGACATCTCGACCCCAGGACCAATATCACTGTGTACAGGACATCTCGACCTCAGGACCAATATCACTGTGTACAGGACATCTCGACCCCAGGACCAATATCACTGTGTACAGGACATCTCCACCCCAGGACCAATATCACTGTGTACAGGAGATCTCCACCCCAGGTCCAATATCACTGTGTACAGGATATCACGACCCCAGGTCCAATATCACTGTGTACAGGACATCTCGACCCCAGGACCAATATCACTGTGTACAGGAGATCCCCACCCCAGGCCCAATATCACTGTGTACAGGACATCTCCACCGCAGGTCCAATATCACTGTGTACAGGACATCACGACCCCAAGTCCAATATCACTGTGTACAGGACATCTCCACCCCAGGTCCAATATTACTGTGGACACGACATCACCACTCAAGGACCAATATCACTGTGGACATGACATCTCCACCCCAGGTCCAATATCTCTGTGTACAGTACATCTCCACCCCAGGTCAAATATCACTGTGCACAGTACATCTCCACCCCAGGAACAATATCACTGTGTACAGTACATCTCCACCCCAGGTCCAATATCACTGAGTACAGTACATCTCCACCCCAGGTCCAATATCACTGTGTACAGGACATCTCCCCAGCAGGTCCAATATCTCTGTGTACAGGACATCTCCCCAGCAGGTCCAATATCACTGTGTACAGGACATCTCCACCCCAGGACCAATATCACTGTGGACATGGCATCTCCACCCCAGGTCCAATATCACTGTGCATAGGACATCTCCACCCCAGGACCAATATCACTGTGTACATGACATCTCCACCCCAGGTCCAATATCACTGTGTACATGACATCCCCCACCCCAGGTCCAATATCACTGTGTACAGAACATCTCCACCCAGGTACAATATCACTGTGGACAGGACATCTCCACCCCAGGTCCAATATCACTGTGTACAGTACATCTCCACCCCAGGACCAATATCATTGTGTACAGGACATTTCCACCCCAGGACCAATATCACTGTGGACACGGCATCTCCCCCCAAGGACCAATATCACTGTGTACAGGACATCTCGACCCCAGTACCAATATCACTGTGGACACGACATCTCCACCCCAGAACCAATATAACTGTGTACAGGACATCCCACCCCAGGACCAATATCACTGTGTACAGGACATCTCCACCCCAGGTCCAATATCACTGTGTACAGAACATCTCCACCCCAGGACCAATATCACTGTGTACAGAACATCTCCACCCCAGGTCCAATATCACTGTGTACAGGACATCTCGACACCAGGACCAATATCACTGTGTACAGGACATCTCGACCCCAGGACCAATATCACTGTGTACAGGACATCCCCACCCCAGGTCCAATATCACTGTGTACAGGACATCTCCCCAGCAGGTCCAATATCACTGTGTACAGGACATCTCCCCAGCAGGTCCAATATCACTGTGTACAGGACATCTCCCCAGCAGGTCCAATACCACTGTGTACAGGACATCTCCCCAGCAGGTCCAATATCACTGTGTACATGACATCTCACCAGCAGGTCCAATATCACTGTGTACAGGACATCTCCCCAGCAGGTCCAATATCACTGTGTATAGGACATTTCCACCCCAGGATCAATATCACTGTGGACATGGCATCTCCACCCCAGGTGCAATATCACTGTGTACAGGACATCCCCAACCCAGGTCCAATATCACTGTGTACAGAACATCTCCACCCAGGTCCAATATCACTGTGGACAGGACATCTCCACCCCAAGTCCAATATCACTGTGTACAGGACATTTCCACCCCAGGACCAATATCACTGTGGACACGGCATCTCCCCCCAAGGTTCAATATCACTGTGGACACGGCATCTCCACCCCAGGTCCAATATCACTGTGTACAGGACATCTCCACCCCAGGAACAATATCACTGTGTACATGACATATCCACCCCAGGTCCAATATCACTGTGGACACGACATCTCCACCCCAGAACCAATATCACTGTGTACAGGGCATCTCCACCCCAGGTCCAATATCACTGTGGACACGACATCTCCACCCCAGAACCAATATCACTGTGTACACGACATCTCGACCACAGGTCCAATATCACTGTGTACAGGACATCTCCACCCCAGAACCAATATCACTGTGTACAGGGCATCTCCACCCCAGGTCCAATATCACTGTGGACACGACATCCCCACCCCAGGTCCAATATCACTGTGTACACGACATCTCGACCCCAGGTCCAATATCACTGTGTACAGGACATCACCACCCCAGAACCAATATCACTGTGTACAGGGCATCTCCACCCCAGGTCCAATATCACTGTGTACAGGGCATCTCCACCCCAGGTCCGATATCACTGTGTACAGGACATCTCGACCCCAGGTGCAATATCACTGTATACAGGACATCTCCACCCCAGGTCCAATATCTTTGTGTACAGAACATCTCCACCCCTGGACCAATACCACTGTGTACAGGACATCTCGACCCCATGTCCAATATCACTGTGTACAGGATATCTCCACCCCAGGACCAATATCACTGTGTACAGGACATCTCCACCCCAGGACCAATATCACTGTGTACAGGACATCACCACACCAGGACCAATCTCACTGTGTACAGTACATCGCCACCCCAGGTCCAATATCACTGTGTACAGGACATCTCCCCAGCAGGTCCAATATCACTGTGTACAGTACATCGCCACCCCAGGTCCAATATCACTGTGTACAGGACATCTCCACACCAGGACCAAAATCACTGTGTACAGGACTTCTCCACCCCAGGACCAATATCACTGTGTACAGGACATCTCGACCCCAGGTCCAATATCACTGTGTACAGTACATCGCCACCCAGGACCAATATCACTGTGTACAGAATATCTCCCCAGCAGGTCCAATATCTCTGTGTACAGGACATCTCCCCAGCAGGTCCAATATCACTGTGTACAGGACATCTCCCCAGCAGGTCCAATATCACTGTGTACAGGACATCTCCACCCCAGGTCCAATATCACTGTGTACAGGACATCTCCCCAGCAGGTCCAATATCTCTGTGTACAGGACATCTCCCCAGCAGGTCCAATATCACTGTGTACAGGACATCTCCCCAGCAGGTCCAATATCACTGTGTACAGGACATCTCCCAAGCAGGTCCAATTTCACTGTGTAAAGGACATCTCCCCAGCAGGTCCAATATCACTGTGTACAGGACATCTCCCCAGCAGGTCCAATATCTCTGTGTACAGTACATCTCCACCCCAGGTCCAATATCACTGTGTACAGGACATCTCCCCAGCAGGTCCAATATCTCTGTGTACAGAACATCTCCACCCCAGGACCAATATCACTGTGTACAGGACATCTTGACCACAGGTCCAATATCACTGTGAACAGGACATCTCCACCCCAGGTCCAATATCATTGTGTACAGAACATCTCCACCACAGAACCAATATCACTGTGTACAGGGCATCCCCACCCCAGGTCCAATATCACTGTGGACACGACATCTCCACCCCAGAACCAATATCACTGTGTACACGACATCTCGACCCCAGGTCCAATATCACTGTGTACAGGACATCTCCACCCCCGAACCAATATCACTGTGTACAGGGCATCCCCACCCCAGGTCCAATATCACTGTGGACACGACATCTCCACCCCAGAACCAATATCACTGTGTACACGACATCTCGACACCAGGTCCAATATCACTGTGTACAGGACATCACCACCCCAGAACCAATATCACTGTGTACAGGGCATCTCCACCCCAGGTCCAATATCACTGTGTACAGGACATCTCGACCCCAGGTCCAATATCACTGTGGACACGACATCCCCACCCCAGATGCAATATCACTGTGTACAGGACATCTCCACCCCAGGACCAATATCACTGTGTACAGGATATCTCCACCCCAGGACCAATATCACTGTGTACAGGACATATCCACCACAGGACCAATATCACTGTGCACAGTACATCGCCACCCCAGGTCCAATATCACTGTGTACAGGACAACTCCCCAGCAGGTCCAATATCACTGTGTACAGTACATCGCCACCCCAGGTCCAATATCACTGTGTACAGGACATCTCCACCCAGTACCAATATCACTGTGTACAGGACATCTCCACACCAGTACCAATATCACTGTGTACAGGACATCTCCACACCAGGACCAATATCACTGTGTACAGGACATCTCCACCCCAGGACCAATATCACTGTGTACAGGACATCTCGACCCCAGGTCCAATATCACTGTGTACTGTACATCGCCACCCCAGGACCAATATCACTGTGTACAGTACATCTCCACCCCAGGACCAATATCACTGTGTACAGGACATCTCCACCCCAGGACCAATATCACTGTGTACAGTACATCTCCACCCCAGGACCAATATCACTGTGTACAGTACATCTCCACCCCAGGACCAATATCACTGTGTACAGGACATCTCCCCAGCAGGTCCAATATCACTGTGTACAGGACATCTCCACCCCAGGTCCAATATCACTGTGTACAGGACATCTCCCAAGCAGGTCCAATATCTCTGTGTACAGAACATCTCCCCAGCAGGTCCAATATCACTGTGTACAGGACATCTCCCCAGAAGGTCCAATATCACTGTGTACAGGACATCTCCCCAGCAGGTCCAATATCACTGTGTACAGGACATCTCCCCAGCAGGTCCAATATCTCTGTGTACAGGACATCTCCCCAGCAGGTCCAATATCACTGTGTACAGGACATCTCCCCAGCAGGTCCAATATCACTGTGTACAGGACATCTCCCCAGCAGGTCCAATATCTCTGTGTACAGTACATCTCCACCCCAGGTCCAATATCACTGTGTACAGGACATCTCCCCAGCAGGTCCAATATCTCTGTGTACAGAACATCCCCACCCCAGGACCAATATCACTGTGTACAGGACATCTCGACCCCAGGTCCAATATCACTGTGTACAGGACATCTCCCCAGCAGGTCCAATATCTCTGTGTACAGAACATCCCCACCCCAGGACCAATATCACTGTGTACAGGACATCTCGACCCCAGAACCAATATCACTGTGTACAGGACATCTCGACCCCAGTACCAATATCACTGTGTACAGGACATCTCGACCCCAGGACCAATATCACTGTGTACAGGACATCTCGACCCCAGGACCAATATCACTGTGTACAGGACATCTCGATCCCAGGTCCAATATCACTGTGCATAGGACATCTCCACCCAAGGTCCAATATCACTGTGTACAGGACATCACCACCCCAGGACCAATATCACTGTGTACAGGACATCTCGACCCCTGGACCAATATCACTGTGTATAGGACATCTCGACCCCAGGACCAATATCACTGTGTACAGGACATCTCGACCCCAGGACCAATATCACTGTGTACAGGACATCTCCACCCCAGGACCAATATCACTGTGTACAGGACATCTCCACCCCAGGACCAATATCACTGTGTACAGGACATCACGACCCCAGGTCCAATATCACTGTGTACAGGACATCTCGACCCCAGGACCAATATCACTGTGTACAGGACATCCCCACCCCAGGTCCAATATCACTGTGTACAGGACATCACGACCCCAGGTCCAATATCACTGTGTACAGGACATCTCCACCCCAGGTCCAATATCACTGTGGACACGACATCACCACTCAAGGACCAATATCACTGTGGACACGACATCTCCACCCCAGGACCAATATCATTGTGTACAGGACATCTCCACCCCAGGACCAATATCACTGTGGACAGGACATCTCCACCCCAGGACCAATATCACTGTGTACAGGACATCTCGACCCCAGGACCAATATCACTGTGACAGGCATCTCCACCCCAGGACCAATATCACAGTGTACAGGACATCTCGACCCCAGGACCAATATCACTGTGTACAGGACATCTCCACCCCAGGACCAATATCACTGTGCACAGGACATCTCCAACCCAGGACCAATATCACTGTGTACAGGACATCTCCACCCCAGGACCAATATCACTGTGTACAGGACATCTCGACCCCAGGACCAATATCACTGTGTACAGGACATCGCCACCCCAGGACCAATATCACTGTGTACAGGACATCTCGACCCCAGGACCAATATCACTGTGTACATGACATCTCCACCCCAGGACCAATATCACTGTGTACAGGACATTGCCACCCCAGGACCAATATCACTGTGTACAGGACATCTCCACCCAAGGTCCAATATCACTGTGTACAGGATATCTCCACCCCAGGTCCAATATCACTGTGTACAGGACATCTCCACCCCAGGTCCAATATCACTATGTACAGGACATCTCCACCCCAGGTCTAAAATCACTGTGTACAGGACATCTCGACCCTTTGTCCAATATCACTGTGTACAGGACATCCCCACCAATATCACTGTGTACAGGACATCTCGACCCCAGGACCAATATCACTGTATACAGGACATCTCCACCCCAGGACCAATATCACTGTGTACAGGACATCTCCACACCAGGACCAATATCACTGTGTACAGGACACCGCCACCCCAGGTCCAATATCACTGTGTACAGGACATCTCGACCCCAGGACCAATATCAGTGTACAGGACATCTCCAACCCAGGTCCAATATCACTGTGTACAGGACATCTCGACCCTTTGTCCAATATCACTGTGTACAGGACATCTCCACTCCAGGACCAATATCACTGTGTACAGGACATCTCCACCCCAGGACCAATATCACTGTGTACAGGACATCTCGACCCCATGACCAATATCACTGTGTATAGGACATCTCCACCCCAGGACCAATATCACTGTGTACAGGACATCGCCACCCCAGGACCAATATCACTGTGTACACGACATCTCCACCCCAGGACCAATATCACTGTGTACAGGACATCTCGACCCCAGGACCAATATCACTGTGTACAGGACATCTCGACCCCAGGACCAATATCACTGTGTACACGACATCTCCACCCCAGGACCAATATCACTGTGGACATGGCATCTCCACCCCAGGACCAATATCACTGTGTACAGGACATCTCCACCCCAGGACCAATATCACTGTGTACAGGACATCTCCACCCAAGGTCCAATATCACTGTGTACAGGACATCTCCACCCCAGATCCAATATCACTGTGTACCGGACATCTCCACCCCAGGTCCAATATCACTGTGTACAGGACATCTCCACCCCAGGACCAATATCACTGTGTACAGGGCATCTCGACCCCAGGACCAATATCAATGTGTACAGGACATCTCCACCCCAGGACCAATATCACTGTGTACAGGAGATCTCCACCCCAGGTCCAATATCACTGTGTACAGAACATCTCCACCCCAGGACCAATATCACTGTGTACAGGACACTGCCACCCCTGGTCCAATAACACTGTGTACAGGACATCTCGACCCCAGGACCAATATCAGTGTACAGGACATCTCCACCCCAGGTCCAATATCACTGTGTACAGGACATCTCGACCCTTTGTCCAATATCACTGTGTACAGGACATCCCCACCCCAGGTCCAATATCACTGTGTACAGGACATCTCGACCCCAGGTCCAATATCACTGTGTACAGGACATCTCGACCCCAGGACCAATATCACTGTGTACAGGCGATCTCCACCCCAGGTCCAATATCACTGTGTACAGAACATCTCGACCCCAGGACCAATATCACTGTGTACAGGACATCTCCACCCCAGGACCAATATCACTGTGTACAGGACATCTCCAACCCAGGACCAATATCACTGTGTACAGGAGATCTCCACCCCAGGTCCAATATCACTGTGTACAGGACATTGCCACCCCAGGACCAATATCACTGTGTACAGGACACCGCCACCCCAGGACCTATATCTCTGTGTACAGGACATCTCGACCCCAGGACCAATATCAGTGTACAGGACATCTCCATCCCAGGTCCAATATCACTGTGTACAGGACATCTCCACCCCAGGAACAATATCACTGTGTACAGGACATCTCCACCCCAGGAACAATATCACTGTGTACAGGCCATCTCGACCCCAGGACCAATATCACGGTGTATAGGACATCTCCACCCCAGGACCAATATCACTGTGTACAGGACATCTCCACCCAAAGGTCCAATATCACTGTGTACAGGACATCTCGACCCCAGGACCAATATCACTGTATACAGGACATCTCCACCCCAGGACCAATATCACTGTGTACAGGACATCTCGACCCCAGGACCAATATCACTGTGTACATGACAACTCCACCCCATGACCAATATCACTGTGTACAGGACATCGCCACCCCAGGACCAATATCACTGTGTACAGGACATCGCCACCCCAGGACCAATATCACTGTGTACAGGACATCTCGACCCCAGGACCAATATCACTGTGTACACGACATCTCCACCCCACGATCAATATCACTGTGGACATGGCATCTCCACCCCAGGACCAATATTACTGTGTACAGGACATCTCCACCCCAGGACCAATATCACTGCGTACAGGACATCTCCACCCAAGGTCCAATATCACTGTATACAGGACATCTCCACCCCAGATCCAATATCACTGTGTACAGGATATCTCCACCCCAGGACCAATATCACTGTGTACAGGGCAACTCGACCCCAGGACCAATATCACTGTGTACAGGACATCTCCACCCCAGGACCAATATCACTGTGTAGAGGAGATCTCCACCCCAGGTCCAATATCACTGTGTACAGAACATCTCCACCCCAGGACCAATCTCACTGTGTACAGGACACCGCCACCCCAGGTCCAATATCACTGTGTACAGGACATCTCGATCCCAGGACCAATATCAGTGTACAGGACATCTCCACCCCAGGTCCAATATCACTGTGTACAGGACATCTCCACCCCAGGACCAATATCACTGTGTACAGGACATCTCCACCCCAGTACCAATATAACTTTGTACAGGACATCTCCACCCCAGGACCAATATCACTGTGTACAGGACATCTCGACCCCAGGACCAATATCACTGTGTATAGGACATCTCCACCCCAGGACCAATATCACTGTGTACAGCACATCTCCACCCCAGGACCAATATCACTGTGTACAGGACATCTCGACCCCAGAACCAATATCACTGTATACAGGACATCTCCACCCCAGGACCAATATCACTGTATACAGGACATCTCCACCCCAGGACCAAAATCACTGTGTACAGGACATCTCCACCCCAGGACCAATATCACTGTGTACATAACATCTCGACCCCAGGACCAATATCACTGTGTACACGACATCTACACCCCAGGACCAATATCACTGTGTACAGGACATCGCCACCCCAGTACCAATATCACTGTGTACAGGACATCTCCACCCTAGGACCAATATCACTGTGTACAGGACATCTCGACCCCAGGACCAATATCACTGTGTACAGGACATCTCGACCCCAGGACCAATATCACTGTGTACAGGACATCTCCACCCAGGACCAATATCACTGTGTACAGGACATCCCACCCCAGGACCAATATCACTGTGTACAGGACATCTCCACCCAGGACCAATATCACTGTGTACAGGACATCTCACCCCGGACCAATATCACGTGTACAGGAATCTCCACCCCAGGACCAATATCACTGTACAGGACATCTCGACCCCAGGACCAATATCACTGTGTACAGGACATCTCGACCCCAGGACCAATATCACAGTGTACAGGACATCTCCACCCAGGACCAATATCACTGTGTACAGGACATCTCCACCCCAGGACCAATATCACTGTGTACAGGACATCTCCACCCCAGGACCAATATCACTGTGTACAGGACATCCCACCCCAGGACCAATATCACTGTGTACAGGACATCTCGACCCCAGGACCAATATCACTGTGTACAGGACATCCCACCCCAGACCAATATCACTGTGTACAGGACATCTCCACCCCAGGACCAATATCACTGTGTACACGACATCTCCACCCCAGGACCAATATCACTGTGTACAGGACATCGCCACCCCAGGACCAATATCACTGTGTACAGGACATCTCCACCCCAGGACCAATATCACTGTGTACAGGACATCTCCACCCCAGGACCAATATCTCTGTGTACAGGACATCTCGACCCCAGGACCAATATCACTGTGTACACGACATCTCCACCCCAGGACCAATATCAC